>CM064511.1:1730401-1880401 GCA_032716605.1 Paralithodes platypus
TATTATTCCTGTTTTCTGCTAGTCTAGGTAATGCTAGACTGGGGTAAGGCTTTTCTGTGTTACGAGTTGTTGTTTGATGCAGTGGTTAAGTGATAAACCTGCATGCTCGTTTCGGTTCAGTGAAGCCTAGGTTGTCTTCGCGGCTGACTGTGTTGAGTTAATAATTTACAGTGCGTGAGGGCAAGAGCCTAACCACCCTGTATTTTATTAACAGTTTGTTTTTACTTTGTCAAGGAGCCGGGAGAAAACCAGATACAAGGGATCTGGATTTCTCAAAGTGCACTTGTTAGTGTTAACGTAATACTTTAAACAGTTGTGAGGACTTCGCTAGGCTACGAGCCGTTTTTGCTCAGTCACTGCTACCTTTTGCCCACAGTACCCCAGCTAGACTTTACTCGATTAGTAGATACAGAATAGTATTGAAGTTTTCCTTATGTATGATATTGTTTATGCACTATTGATTTCATGTGTTGCACGCTTGGCTACTTTAGTGATTAGTGGCCCACGAGCACAATCCGAGTAGGCTATTGCCGTTGCATTTGCGGAGTACTTCTTTTTAATGTTTGCCATTTACTATTGCATATTCTTTTAATTATTCTTATGCCAATTTAAACCTTTAATAGTATTTAATTGCCAGTGTTTTTGCTTACTGAATTACTGTTCAAAATCCGATACGTACTTCTTACGAGCATCCGAGAAGCATCTAACTTTTTTCAGAAGATTCCTTGCTCGATGCTTAAGGACTATTAATTAACGTAACGTAATAGTGCCGATCCGAAGTAGAGGGTGGAGGACTTCTTAAGTTCTTAGTCAAGGGTGGATTACTTCGGCTTCGGCCAACACTATTCTTTGGTGTTGTTGTTTCTTACTTCATTGTTTGATTGTTGACCAGACTAGGTAATTCCTGTCTCTTTATTAGTCTGTTGTTGAACACTAGTACCGAGTTCTTGTATACCCCGTTATAGCAGATTGAGCTCTGGAGGGTATTGGTGTTTTTTGTTCGGCTGGCAGTACTCAGGGGTTGGGATCGTGTGTTTCCGTTGTGGCAGCGAGCCGTACTCGAGTCCTGATTGAGAGCCCTTGTGTACCCGAGTGCCAGGTCGTAACAATATTTATTAAATTCCATATTCAACTTCATATTCCATTCGATAAATTTATCTACGTCCCTTGCAGTACCTCACACCTATTCGGTCTTGTGATTTGCCTCATATTTTTCAAATCATCTTCAAACATTGTCATGTAAGAGTTTATGCCTACCGGTAGATCATTGACATACGGAAGAAACATAATTGGAGCCAGCATAAATCCCCACTCTCTAATCTACCCTGCTGTCAACCTTCTTCCAGGACGAGTATATTCCTCAATACTGGTCCGTATTCTCTCCCTATTAGATAACTTTGCATCCATTCTAGCAATTTTCCTCGTACACATCCATTCGTCTTCAGTTTCAATAACAGTCTCATAATGTGATACCTTGTCAAATGCTTTGAACAGATCCAGATAGATGCAGTCTACCCATCCATCCCTGTCCTGCAATATAGCTACAGTATTACTCTATTGTAAAAACAGAGCCAACTGGTAGAACATGATGATCCTTCTCTAAAACCACATTGCTTGGGTGTTATTATCAGTTTGCTCTCCATCAATTTTAGCCATATCTTCTTGATTAACTTTTCACAAATTTTACATATAGTACTGATGATTGATACTGGTCTATAATTTAGTGGGTCATCAGTGCTTCCACACTTGTGAATCGGTGTGGTATTGGTTCTCTTCCATTCAACAGGAACTTGGCCTCTTTCTAAGGAGGCCTGGGTAATATCCCTCACCGGCTTCACTAATTGGTATGCACATTGCTTTAAGGGAGCCCACCTCGCTTTTTTTTCTCTTTCTCTCCCTCTCTCTTTGGCTTGTATCCATTCGGCCCCATTCAGCCTACTGTTTTGAGACGTTTACCCCCATCCAGGTGTCAATATTTTCCTGGCGAGCGGTAGCGAGCTAGCATATATATATATATATAAATATATTGTTACGTATCTTGATCCTCAAGTGGTTAACTTGATGAATCTAGATAGCACAGAGATATATATTAAGGTATCAGTCAGCTGAAGGCAAAACAAAAGGAATATCTAATAAAATTATTTCCTGTTGTTGCTTCCTTTCCTTTTGGATCTTAGGACTTAGTATCCTTTATTGACTGATACTCTTTAATTATGAAAAATACTGAAACTAATTAAAGTCATGTAGTATTTATGAAGAATTATTATTTAACCGAAGCTTAGTAGGCTATGGTTATGAACCGAATAAGTTATAGCTAAAGAAGGACTATTAATTTTATAAAAAGTCTTGAAAGATAAATATTAAAGTAAGAATATTTCTGTCTCTTACCCTTTTTGAAATTAATAGATAGTTTTCTTATATGTCCTTTTATTTATATTTAATGTAATTATTCTTGGTTCTTGTCTTACGTTAATAGGATTATATTATTATTATCATCAGGATTTATATCAAAGTCACATAAAAAGTTAGATATATATTTAATAATTAGTTAAATGTATTTCTTAACCACGTAACATTGAGGTTTGATTATGAGTAAAGAAAGTTACAGGATCGCTTCATAGATTCGATTCAGGTCTCACTCAAATAATATGAAAAGCAAAATATAATATTTTGAAGCAAAAGAATTTTCTTCAGCTTAGAAAATCACTAGAAGTTATATTAACACAGCCAGGTTAGTCTAAGGCGATATTACTAATACGAGACAATAGCATCACCGTACTAAGCACCGTTAAGCAATGTAAGCACTCTTAAGTATTAATATAAAACAATAGTATTACTTTCATCATAACCCAATTACTTAAAGAGTTGCTTTAGTCCACAAGTTAGTCAACTAAAATAGTTAAGCACATAATAGTAGCGTTAACGTTAATTCCCAATCAAATAGTTAAACACATAATAGTAGCGTTCACGTTAATTCCCAATCACATATCTCACTAACCAACATAACGTAAGTGTTTACACCGAACACACTTAACACACATTTATATAATCTGACTGACAGTCACAATCCCATTATAATACTTCACCCCGTCTTCCTCCAGCTGCAAGTTCACCTTCCCCAACTCCAAATGAGACTGATTTGAATGCCCACAACTCGGGTCTTATATACCAAACAATGATGGTGTAGGAACGAATCAGGAGGCGGGGGTTGGTGCCTGCTCCAATCATAGCTCCTCGAGTCGCATAACAGGTGCCTGGTCCACTCACAGCTCCTGGCGTCGATCATACGTCATAGCATCGGTCATCGAGGTAGTTTGCAGGGTCCCCTATGACGCACGCAGGTGTGAAGGGTAGTTTGCAGGTATGCGGGCGAGCTAGTTTCCCCACTCGCTTGGTCGCTCGCTAGTCTGCTTCACCGTTTGGGTAGTTGGCTCCTTCAACTCTAATTCTAACACTTAAATTAACATACAGGGCTCCGTATGTCAGAATATATATATATATATGTATATATATTTGTTTTAACAACAAGCTAAATTTGTAGATTTTTCGATAGAAAAATATCTCCGGCGAAGCCGGATTTCTCCATACAATGCTGGCTCGCTATCGTTTGCCAGGAAGAAATCGACACCTGGATGGGAATAGACGTCTTAATACAGTTGGCTGAATGGGGCCGAATGGATACAAGCCAGGGAAAGAGAGAAAAGGAGAGAAAAAAAAGCCGGTGATCCCCCTTAACACCCACGCAGATACCTCATCACGTCCCATAGCTTTCCTAGCTTCAAGCCTTCCCATCTCAAATATTATTTCATCTCTGGTTACGTCAACCCTGATAATAACATCACTCTCCAATTGTTCTGTCTCTGTTTCATTAAATATTTTGTCTCTACTAAATACGGACCCCAGTCTATTATTCATTACTTCACGCATATCTATCTGTGTTTGTGTGTGTGTGTGTGTTTTCTTGTTCATGTCTATGAAGGATATAACAAGGCAGGCTGCCTGTCACGAGTGACTCCACTAAAGCCAAAAGAGTGACAGAGTGCAAAATTCAAGGGACGTTGGGGTCAAAATGCCTGGCCACACGAAGTTTAAAGCAGTCTAAGTCATATGATAAAGGAAAGGTTGATTGCAAGAGAAAGTTCCAGAGTCCACTTGCCGAGTAGAAGAATGACTGCGAAAATGTGTATCGTATAAATACGATAGAATATGACTCTTTTGTGATCTCGTATGTGTGGCGCCCCCTGCTGAAGTGAGGCAAACGACGGGCCAGATGAAATTGAGTTAGCACTTGTCTCGGATAGGCAAAGGCATGCTTGAGCCTGTGGAAGAAGCATTTGCCTCAAATCGACATGGAAGTGTCTATAAGGACGATTTTCCCAGAATTATTGCAGGATTTTTTTTTACCCAGCTAACGCACGACTGAGAAGTCCGTGCTGAACTGAGTCAAAGCCCCGAGACAAGAGCCGCCACCAATCAGCGGGCGCCATGATGATGAGTCATCGCTCGCCAGCCAATCAGCGTCCACCACTACCCTTCCACCCTCCTCAGTTTTCGCGCCAGCTCGTATCAAGTTCATACCTTCCACATTTTGTTCTTGTTTTGTGCTTTTTTCTGTGCTATTATTCTCCACCATGGCTGATGGGGAGGCAAGTGACCAACCAGATATACAGTCACCCTCTGGAGTACGAAAGAGGCCGAGAAACAAACGAAAGTGGAAGAAAAATGCAGCAAAATCAAATAGGAACTTGGGCCTTGAGTATACGTCTGCTTATACAGGGAGGAAAATGCCACAGCGAAAAGTGGGGCCTCCCTGTACCTGTGCTGCGAAATGTTATGATCTTGTGGGTGAACAGAACATTCAGTCCATTTTCACAGACTTTTGGAAGACTGGCAGCTGGGATGCACAGACAGTTTATATCCAAAAACAGACTACATCCCAGGCTGTGAAACGGAGGCGAACTGAGAATGTGGAGAAACAAAAAAGCTGCACTCGGCATTATCACGTCACCGTCAATGACATCCCTATCACTGTATGTAAGCAGGCATTTGCAAACATTCATGGTATCCCTAGAGCCCGGTTGGATCGTGCCTTGAACAACATGACCTCCACAAGTGTCCCCATATCTGATGGTAGAGGCAAGCCTGGCAGTCACGGCAAAGTCGCGGACGAACGTAACCGTAAAGTAGTAGTAGTCCATGAGCCAAGACCCGAATTTTGGGATATCGGTACCACCCGGGGTGACTAATTCTCTTAGGTGTTTTTAGCTTGCTACATGTCTCTAGTTTATGTTTTGATATGATAGCCCTTGCACATTGGTAGCTTAATGGTCGTTATCACTTCTTGAATAGACATACCCTACCGAAAATTCCGAAATTTTTTAAAATGTCAAATTTGGGGACAGGAATGCCTAAATGTCAACAAAATGCATATAGTAATTGTCACATTTAATACAAGTCCTGTAAATACACACTAAGCATGCCATGGGCTTGTACATACTATTATGGCAAATTACTACTCCTAAATATCATCTACGTCAGACTCGGAATCTGACTGTTGTGCCACCGGCTCTTCTTCAATAGCCTTGTTCTGACATGTCTGTAACCTGCACATGTCCGTGCATTTTAGACCATTGCTGAGGCAAGTACACTTAGGGAGTTCGCATGACCGCACACACTTGCAAGACAGTAGCTGCATAACAGCATCTGGTGCTGGTGAGCCTCGCATCCAGTTGACGGCAAGCTTACCGTCCTCATCTGTCATCCAACCGCAGTCTGTTGGGTTCGCAACAAATGGCTGGCTCTGAAGACTTCTCCTCCAGATCGCAGCCTGGTAGTTTGCACGCAGTGCATGCATGAAGAGGCAGTCCTCACAAGGAGGGAGTTGACTTGACTCTACCTCTCCACGTCTTGCACAGAACAGCTCATACCGAAGCTTGTTTACCTTAGTTGTGTGGGTAGATGGTAGGTACATGTGGCAGGTGATTTCCTGTAGCTTCTCAAAGAGTTCAGGAGACACTTCCCATGAGCGTCCAAGTTCGTGAAAAGCATGCTGGTATGTCTTGTCCATCTTCACCTGCTTGAGTGTCGTCATCTTCCCTCGGCCAGCGAATGCACTGACGGTATCACAGCCTGTAAAGGCATGCATACCAATCAATGAATCACACACGCTGCCTCCCTGTGTGCGGCTCAGTGTGGTGATATCCAGGAATCTTGTCCGGTTCTTCGTCCCGCACTTCTGGAACAGATGGGATGGGATCTTGTGGCACATGCCAAGACACAACACCATGACGTCTGTATCTTCTGCAGTGATGATGACAGACTTGTTCCCAGATTCTGCTGCATGAAGTGCATGGAGAAGAAGGCGTGTGTCTGCTTCTTCTTGAGTTGACTTAAGCTCAGGAGCCTCTTCCCACTGCTCTTTGGTGATCTTGAAGCAGCGCTGCTCACATGTGACATACAGCTCCTTGTCCTTGAGCTTCTCCCTGTGCTGTGGTGCCTTCCATTCTTCTACCAAGAACTTGATAAGACTTGCCTTGTTGGAGGAACTACCGAGTAACTTTCTCCACTGCTGGATGTTGTGCCCAGGTTGAATGTTCTTGAAATTAATTCCTGTGCCTGCACTTCTTTTGGCTCGTTCTGCATCCTTGATGGATGTCTCCTTGTAGATATCAAACACAACATCAATGCGCCTGCTCTTAGCACCTTCATGAACAGCGTGACTCAGTGCTGTACCTGCAAGCTGTGAAAAAGTTTTGTCGTTTCCCTTCAGTTTGTGGACCAGGCTCATCCCATCAATTATGGTAGCAGAGGGCTCGGGTATCACTTCTGCAGGAGAAACATTCCTCTCTAACTCCTTTGCGAGGGCAGCCTTGTTGGTCTTGCGGAGAGACCCATCACCGCTGGCAAGTGCCCAAGGCAAAGGCCCCAGGGGATGAGCCAAGACATCACTCATTTTGAGCTTTCTGTTCTCGGCAACAAGGATCATCTGGCCAAATAGGTTCCTGTCAGCCTTTAAGATAACCTCCTTGGCATGGTCTTGTGAGCGTGGCTTCATTCTGATGTTAGTGAACGTTCTCAGTTTCGTCTTCGTCATCGTGTCATGAAACTGTATAGTTGGCGTATCGATCTCCAGGCGCTCTTCCTTGAAGGCTTGATATGCATCCTCTCCTATTCTGTAGGCCCCTAGAAGGTCTTTGACAACTTCTGGTGGTGCCATAGTCGCAGTTGACAAACTGACAAGATCTTCTTGCTCTGCGTTGAAGGGGTTCAACCAGCTGGTCTCCATCAGTTGAACTAAAGATTGGACATCGGCCTCATCTCTTCTAATCCTGGGCATCTGTAGGTCTGGGTGGCTGAAGTCAGTATACTTTTGGCCTACTACCATAGTCCTGAGCTGCCTTAAGTACCTGCTGCGATACTCCGATGTCAGGTAGTACCTGGCGACAGCTCCGCCTTTCAGGCTGAAGCCTTTTGTGCCCCCTGGTGTCTGGGTGTCTTTGTTGATCGTCTCTTCGATTGTCTGGTCCACAGGGATCCGTCCAAAGGGATTCTTGCTACCGATCTGGACCGAAAAGCCACCTTGCATGAAGTGTTCATGGACCTCTGGGTGTTCAATGGGCAGTCGAGACATCAAGGCATAGTAGTAGGTTAGGAACCGGGCATAGTTCACTTTGTCATAGGCAAAACACCACGGTATCATCTGTCGGATTGCTCCTAGGTGGAGCATCCAGTTGCCTTCTCTGGAGGCTCGAATTAAGTCCAGCATGATCTCAACCATGTCCAGGTATGACATCCAGAATGCTGAGAGGTTGTGTTCATCTCTGAGGGTCTCAAGATAAACTTGGAAAAGCTTCATGATATGTGTGCATGATTCACTCTCCATCAGCTCTTGAAAGAGTCCCTGAGACACATTGCTGTGAAAGCTGTTGATGTCCTTCAGTGTTTCATCTAGATGGTGTATGTCCCTTGAATGGTTTTCTTCTAGCCATGAAAGGAAGCCTTTCCATGCAAGCCTCATCAGTGCTTCATACACGAGCTTGTGTAGTCTCACTGCTCTGTTGTACCTCTTGCCGTTCATCACTCCTGACACTGATCCTTCTGCGATGATACCTGATTCCACACACAGATCTCTAAGACCTGCATCTTGAAACCTCTTTCCTATGGTGGAGATGAGATTACAGATTGTGTGGAAGACGCCCATCCTGATGATAATGTTCTTGAACTTCTCTTGTTTCCAGATAACTTCGGCAGCTTTGGCATAGAGTGCTTGATCAAACACGCACACAATCTTGTTAAGCTGTAAGGACTGCATGATAGCATGCGTTTGTTCCAAGATTTCATTAACGGTGGACATTTCTGTTGCGGGAGCATTGATAGTGGGCAGGTAGCTTACAGTGTCCTGAACCACTGCAATGTCTCTGCGCATTTTGATGTTGAACCCAGTCCAACTGCTGATGGACTGGTCCTCATGGTCTGACATTCGAGTAAGAAGCCAGATATGGTTCTTTGTCTTTGAATCCTGGACTTCCTTGGTAGTGTCGACATACGCAGTCTCAATCCTAGGTGGCCCTGCCCGCCGCCCAACATTGTATATTGGCAGCATTGATGATGTCTGAGTGATGCTTCTTATCTTGGACTTGGTAATCTCTGGCAGGACTTTCTCTGGCACAGAGCCTGCAACCTTGGACTGGACAGCAATGCCATTGACTCTATGAGAAGTACCTGCTCCACTTAGGGTCTCTTCAAGTCGGTCAATGTTATCCCAGGCCAGGGTTGTGAACACACCAGGGTAGATGTTTGCTGGCAGTGGAATGTCATCCTTTGAGCATTCCAGCTTCTGGATACAAAGGGCTGTATCGATCTCCTCAAACATTGAGTAAGACACACAGTGACCAAGACGATTCAGAGTTCGGATCAGTTCTGTGTTTCCTGTCAAAGACTTTACAGCATTGGTCAGCAGTACGTGCTTGGGTGGTTTTGTCTTGCCACTGGTAACAGCAAAGACCAAGTCACTGCCAAAGGAAGTGGCAAGACATTGAGCTCTTTCAGAGGGAGTTTCACACTCACACTCTCCTGTCAGCAGGGTGTGCAGGAATTGAGTGACTGCTGCAGGAATGACATTCTGATCTGTATCGGGAGGCCATGGCTGACTCACATCTTGTTTATTGATCTCATTCCTCAGCTGCATTCCTGCTTTGGTTAAGACATCTTCAGAGTTAGCTGCTCTTGCTTCTTGCAGGTCTTTTGCCATTTTGTGTGCTTGCCGGGCAAGGTCGTCCATTGAGAGGCTGCGTGGATAGATTAGAAGCTTTCCTTTCTCATCTGGGACAAAGCGTAGTGATTCTCCAAACTCGGTTTCAATCTTTCGGCGAACATGTTTCTTTGTCGCTGGTTTCAGTTGGATAATACCACGGGATATCATGGATCTCTCAAGCCTAGATGTGAGGTTTGTCATAGGCAGTACCTCTGGGTTGGGGAATAATTTGGTCCTTATATACAAGCAGAGTTCCTCGAGGGCTTCTGTCTCAACCTCTTCGTAGCGTGCTTCCTCGCTTTCTTCCTGATTTTCACCTGCACCCGACCTGGCGGCCGCTGGGAAATCATCTTTTGTGAAGAGTTTGTAGCACGACTTGTGGTAGTGACCCTCTGCAGCAACAAGGTCTCTGCTAACTAAACCAAGGATTCTCTGGTTGAGTTTCCTTATTGCTGCTCTGCGAATCTTCTCATCTGCTCGTAGCTCAACACACTGTATGAGTGGCTCCCTTGTCTTTGTTGTTTTTATGTACTTGCTTGACTTCTCGCAGAAGATACATACTTTGGCATACACCCTGCTAGTACTAGGGGCATCCCTTGATGCCCTCCTCCTGGGGTCGACGCTTGCTGATTCTATCTTGACACCCTTGGCAAGGATAGAATCCAGTGACTTCTTCATTGTAAAGAGACTACGACATTTACGGTGATAATGTATGTGTGGTATTCCTCCTTCTTCAAGGCCCTTGGCTGCTTCCAGGACTGGATCATGCTGCCTGATTTCTGCAGCCCTGAGCAATGTGTTCCAGGAGTCCAAATCCTGTGGTGACACCAGAGCATCGCTGTCATCATCAGAGCAGTGGATGATACAGTCGATCCGTGCTCTCTTCCTCGCAGATGGTTCCATCCTGCCGTCAAACAGTCGACACACACCTGCAAAAAATATCACCATTAAACCATGAACAAACAAACACATTACATGGAAACCACTCTACATATGTTTGCTCCTTCCAATAATAAATTATCCCCAAAATGTAACAAAAAATCCCCAAATATGAAATAAACCCCTAAATATGGAGAAACTTGAAATACACATCGGAATAATTCTTGTAGAGAATCAAATAAGCTACAAGAGCTGTTAGAATATATTTTTCAATGTTCCCCATATTTAAGGATTTATTCTAGATTTAGAGGAAAATACCCAAAATATAGAGTATATTCCGAAATATGAGGAAATTTGAAAAATACCTAGGAACAACTCTGGTAGAGAATATAATTCTACATAGGTGTTCAAAGTTTCGCGATGATTGTGTGATGGATTTTAAAGAAAATGAGGAAAACGCCGAGCGTCACGCTAAAAATCTTTATTTTTGGGTAGCGCCCCTATTGCATCAAAAAAATTAGACTAAGCTACCAGTGCGAGAAGGCTATCATATCTTAATGTACTTACAGTCACTCTATAAACATTTTAGTACCATTCGTGTTTAGTCACCCCAGGTGGTACCGATATCTGGCCTGGCTCATGGACTATAGAGAATGTGAAAAGTTTCCCTACTATTACCAGCCATTATTCACGTAAAAACTCCCCAGATGTGCGTTATTTAGATACTGATATGCTAAGCAAGCGCCAAATGTATGAGTTATATAAAGAGTGGCTGGAAGAAAAGTACCCAAGTGAGGTGCCCTGTACTTGGCACTATTATGACGATGTGCTGAAGGCCAACTTTTCCAATCTTAAGCTGTACAAACCACGCCAAGATACGTGCAAAACTTGTGACGTGTATGCCAATAAGTGTAAGGATTTTTTGCTGACAGAGGCCGAGAAGAGGGCAATCGAGGTGAGGCAATCTCTCCACCTGTCCAAGGCTGAAGTTGGATACAAGCTCCCCAAGAAACTTGTCACTGACACTCCCGACACTACCATGGTCCTCTGCATGGACCTTCACCAAGCACTTCCAACCCCCAAGATATCGACAGGAATCGCCTTTTATAGAAGAAAAATGTGGACATATAATTTTAACATTCACAACTATAAGACTGGAAAGGGGCATATGTTTATTTGGGATGACGTGACAGCTAAGATGGGGGCACTCGAAATTTGCAGTTGCATCAAAAAGTTCATTGATATATTTGTCCCTCCTGAAGTCAACGAGATATACATGTTCTCTGATAACTGTTCAGGGCAGAACAAAAACATTACACTGCTGCTCTTCTACCTCTCCTTCATTCATTCTGGCAGATTCAAGGAAATTCATCAAGTCTATTTCAGGTCTTGTCATACTTACATGGCTGCAGATACAGATTTTGCCCTTATTGAAAAGAACATGAGGAAGTTGAATTACATTTTCACGCCTGATGAACACATCGAAATCATTAAGGCCACCCGGAAGACTGGAGGTGAGAGGTCTAACCCCTTTGAGGTTGTGAAAATGCAACAAACAGACTTCAAAGATTATGACTGCCTTAAAAAGTTATGTACTCGACGCAACCCCACCACTATTAGGTTCATAGATGCAACCTACTTCCGTCTGTCCCACACCATCCCGACTGGCTTCGCTTGTGACTCTAGTTATGCCACCATTGAAGACGGTTTGGGGGAATCTGTGAGGTTTGTGAAGGGTTCTGGTCCGAGGGCAGACAAAGCCTTCAACCTCTCACTCAATGATGTTCCCCAGAAATACACCAAACCCATCCCTCTGGCGAAACCCAAGTTGGTGGACCTAAAAGTATTTGTGGGAGACCTGGTGCCACCCTACATCCGGCGTAGGTACTGGGACAGTATACTGGGTGTTACTCATGAGGATGAGGCAGAGTCTGATGGTGATGACCCTAACCCGACGGGTGATGTAGATAATAACGAGGAAGCTGTGTGGATCATTATTATGAAGTAGTATACCCTGGATTTAAAAAGAAGTGTGGTGTAATTTTAATCCCCACTAAATTTGGATACTGCATGAGCGGAAAGGTGCATAGTACACAGTCAAAGGTCCTGGTCGACACGGTCTCGATATATAGAGTCAATGTAACCGCGGCAGAGGAGTTGGGAAGGGAGGATTCCCAACCTAGTGACCCTAAGATGGCTGCCGAGTTCGACCTAGAACGACTGTGGAGATTGGATCACATAGGCATTAATCCTATGGAGACTGATTATGACTCGGAAGTTGCGCTACAAAGGTTTGACGAGTCTGTGTGCTACTGTGCCTCAGACAAGCAATATAAAGTTAGTTTACCCTGGAAGAACAGTGAGATAAGCCTAGCTACCAACTATGGTTTGGCATTAGGTCGCTTGCGCGCATTACAGCGTAAATTGTTTAACGAACCGAGCACGCGTCAGGCGTATGACGATGTATTTCGGAGTTATGAGAATAGGGGCTTTATTGAGAGAGTCGATGTCTAGGAACCGTTTAAGAAGGGTAGGGTTCACTATCTGGCCCATCACGGGGTAAGGAAAGATAGCGTCACCACACCAATACGGGTGGTGTATGACTGTTCTGCCCACCAAGGTCAACAACCCAGTCTAAATGACTGCCTGTTGACAGGTCCGTCCATGGTGTCGGACCTGTCCCAACATCTATTGCGGTTTAGGCTGGGGAAGTACGCCTATACCAGTGACATCGAGAAAGCATTCTTGATGGTCAAGCTAAAGGAGGAATATAGAGATGTTACCCGCTTTCTTTGGTTCAGCGACATTGGAGACTCTGGAAGTCCAATCATAATATACCGTTTTCGGGTTGTACTCTTTGGGGCCACTTGCTAGCAGTTTTTGTTAAATGCCACAATCAGAAAACATCTTGCTGACACTCATGAGGACACAAGTAATCTATCTCGCGGATTATATATTGACAATTTGCAGGGTTCTAGCGATAGTCAGGGTGATTTGTTATATGCATACTGGCAAGCACGCAGATTGTTTGCGGATGCACATCTATTTCTCCGCGAGTGGGTTACTAATAGTGAAGATCTTCAGAGTTTAATACAGGTGGACGGTACGGCATCTCTTAACCAGGAAAAGTCCAGAAATTTGGGGATGATCTGGCAACCTAAACATGACATACTAACTTTTCAAACAAGGTCTTTTGCTCAGCAGACAGGAGCGCACACAAAAAGAAGTCTGTTGAGCAAAGTTGCGCAATTTTTTGATCCTTTGGGTCTAGCATTACCCGTTACCATAAGAACTAGGATTCTAATGCAGGAAGTTTGGAGACGTAAATTAGGATGGGATGACAGTTTGCCCGAGGACCTGAATGACCAAGGGACATTGTTGTTGAATGAATATGCCATCCTATGTACTAAACCTATACCTCGTAAAGTGGCGGCGTTCGGTGACGTTACGTTACACACGTTTTGCGATGCTAGCGCCACGGCATACGGGGTAGCCATATATGTCGTTACTTCATTTGGGGCACATTTAGTTACAGCCCGGGCCAAGGTAGCCCCGGTTAAAAAGGTAACAATCCCTAAAATGGAATTGACTGCCATACTGCTATTAGCACGTCTGGTGCAACATGTACGCGCAGCATACGAGAGCGAATTAAATATTGAATTCGTTCACGTTTGGTGCGATAGTCAGGTCGCACTCGACTGGATACATAGCAAGAAGTCTCTGCCAGTTTATGTGTGGAATAGGGTAGATGAGATTAGAGCCCTTTTGCCAGATGTTGCTTATCATTATGTAAATACAAAAGAAAACCCTAGTGATCTCATAACTAGGGGTATAACGGCTAGCCAGTTAATGAAGTCCGAATTGTGGTGGCATGGTCCAAAGTGGCTGCTCCATGAAAGTGAATGGACGATATGGCATGCTGTTGGTGAGGGACTTCTGCCACTGGAAACAGTGGCAGTTACAGCCCAACCAAATGAGCCACTGGGTCCTATCATGAAGTGGGCAAGATTCGGTGACTATAATAAACTAGTCAGAGTTGTAGCTTGGGTGTTGCGATATGTATCCAATCTCAAGCTTAAAGTAACGGGCCAACTCTGCAACAGGGGTCACAACATTGATGCTCGTGAATTTAAAGCAGCTGAAGTAACTTTGATCAAATGGGTTCAAGTAGAAACCTTTTCCAATGAATTAGAATCCTTGAAAAGCTCGAATAAGACATTAATGCCTAATATAGTGCATCAACTAAGGTTGCACCTAGACAATGGCCTCATCAGGTGTGAGGGTCGCCTGAAGTGGTCGGGTGTACCAGACGGCACAAACGGACCTATACTTATGCCAACAAGACATCACGTTACTGATCTATTGGTCATACGTGCACATAGGGAAGTAAAACACTACGGGGTATGTCATATTATATCCAATTTACGTCTCACATGGTGGATACCCAGAGTTCGACAAGTAGCTCGACGCGTAGTAAGAAAGTGTAATATGCCAGAGACTAAAAGGTAAACCATATGCAACTGGACCAGCTCCACCTCTACCTGAATGCCGTGTAAAGCACGTAGAACCTTTCCAAGCAGTAGGATTAGATTACACAGGGGCATTGAAGACGAGGGAGCATGAGAAGGTTTATATATTATTGTTTACCTGTGCAACGTCTCGAGCGGTACACCTAGAACTATGTGATAATATGTCTAGCGAAGAATTTATGCTGGCGTTTAGACGGTTTTGTGCCCGTCGTTCATTCCCTCAACTCATTCTTTGCGACAATGCGCCCACTTATGTCCAAGCATCAAAATATCTAAAGGATATGAGTAGTGATCCTACTATCATCACTTTTTTGGGAGAGAAGAAGTGCGAATGGAGGTTCATTCCAGTTAAGGCACCTTGGTTAGGTGGAATGTGGGAACGGTGTGTCGGCATAGTAAAGTCAGGACTAGAGCGGTTGTAGGACGTGTTCCATTAAAGAAGAGTGAGTTGACGACAGTCCTCACAGAGATAGAGGCAGTCGTGAATGATCGCCCGCTTACATATGTGTACACCGACCTGCAAGAACCACTACCATTAACGCCAGCTCACTTGCTATATGGAAAACCATTGACTGCGTTTCCATCTGATTTTCAGTCCATAGTAGAGTTAGAGGATCCCTCGTTGTACTCTGAGGTAGCGGTGTCTAAGAGATACCAGTATATATCCAGGATAATAGAGGATTTTAGGAAACGGTGGATTAGTGAATATCTGCTAGCATTGAGGGAAAGGAGTGTTACTGCCTCTGGTAGACCAACGTCACCTACTATTGGTGACGTTGTTTTAATTAAAGAAGATGGTCCTCGTTTATACTGGAAATTGGGCCGCGTGTTGGAGGTATACAAGGGGGCAGACTCTGTAGAGCGGGTGGCGCTATTGAAGACAGCCATTGGAACTACTGTTCGTCCAATTGCACGTTTGTACGCTTTGGAGCTCGATTCCGCATTGCAATCTAATGCTCCACCTGTTCTTGCTGGGTCCGAGGATTCTCAAAGGAACGACTCACCTCTTACTAATGGTGATCATTCTCGGACCGGGACGCGTCCCAGACGCGCTGCTGCTGGCGCCGTCGACTTGTGGCGTCAGAAGATAGCCTCTGGGCAACTTTAGGTTTAAGGTGGGGTTCAGGTCTTTTTTTGTGGGGGGAGTGTATCGTATAAATACAATAGAATATGACTCTTTTGTGATCTCGTATGTCTCTGTGACGTCACGATCTCTCCTACAGCACGACGTAGGACGAGTAGATCGTATATTATAAGATTGTAAATAAGTTAAGTTATAAAAGGCCTAATATGCTATTAAGCAATATTGCCATGGTCTTATGTAGTATATATGAATTTATCGTATATATTAATATCATTTATCGTATAGAGCAACCTAGATGCGGTACGATAATTTGGGCTCCTGGCCTTTTGCCAAGGCAGCAAGGTGTGTCTTCGAGGAACACCAGAACCTTCACGAACACCAACCTGTTAACATCTAAATTTCCGCCCTCAGTTGATCGTACTTTTGTGCCTCTAATCACAATACACATACAGCAATACACTCAGCTACACCATCACGACGCTCTCATCGACATCATGACTGACTGATAGATAAGCATAATAATCATGTCCATTCCCATGTAATCATTTATTCTTTCTTTAACTTGACTCGAGTCTTGGGACCGAAGTCTCGTTCCCCATTGTCCACCGCCATATTGGGTAAAACGTTCTCCCTTGCCTCATTGCCACGTGGAACTATTGGTGAGTTAATTCCTGGCTAATATTAACCCTTATATACATTCATTTTGTGAAACCTTTGGATATAAATTAGCTTGTTTCAGATTGAATTCAATTTAGATATAGAGTATTCATTTAGATTGATTTTATTTTGATTCATTATAGCTTAGTAATATTTAGCTTCCATTGATAGTTTACCACAATGTGTTAACATTCGTTAATTCTGAGCTGGAGAGTAGAAGAATGACTGAGAACATTTGTTATTTTTGTTAATTCTGAGCTGGACAGCAGAGGAGTGGGACTGTGTTGAAAGGTGGGTACCTCACACTCGCACTGAGAGAGCTCTGAAGAACACTGATTGTTGTAATAGCGATAGAAGAGTGAAAGAGATGCAACATTGTGTTATGTAGAAAGAGATTGTAGGGAACTAGTAAGAGGAAGTGAAGGTAGATTATCATAAGTGAACAAAATATTCTTAAAACTGCAGTATATTTCAGAATATGTAAGATCAGAGTTGCAGAAAAATGCGCGTAAATTCACCTGTAGTCGCAGCCAAAAGAAAATTAAGTGATGTCATTAAATGTAGTTCCTTAGAACATCTTGTGGTGATGAATGTAATAGGTCATATATTGTAAGCCACCTTAATATGAAAAATAACAAATACGAGTTTTCAGGGCGATATTATCAGGTTAGAACTCAAATATATTTGTGTGTTACGCACAATTCTACAGCATATTCATTTAATAATCAGTTATGGATTTAGTTATGAAATGCCTCGGATTGATGTTAAGTAAACAATCGATATGATGTTGGTTGTTTACGAACTGCAAAAAATATTGAAAATTATTTGGTTTGAAATACTTTTCTGGAATTAGCTACACGAAAACAAAGGATGAAAACATTCCTCCCAGCCAGACGTATGGTCATACACTATTAGCCAAAACAAACAATGCCATAATCTTCAATTATGGGGGGTCGCCAGCTTTTTTTTATCTCTCTCTCCTTTTCTCTCTTTCCCTGGCTTGTATACATTTGGCCCCATTCAGCCAACTGTTTTAAGACGTTTATCCCCACCCAGGTGTTGATTTCTTCCTGGCGAGCGATAGCGAGCCAGCATTGTATGGCGAAATTCGGCTTCGCCGGAGAAATTTGTCTATCGAAAAATGTACAAATTTAGCTTGCTGTCAAAATAAAAATATATATATGCTGGCTCGTTACCGCTCGCCAGGAAAATATTGACACCTGGACGGGGGTAAACGTCTTAAAACAGTAGGCTGGATGGGGCCGAATGGATACAAGCCGAAGAGAGAGGGAGAGAAAGAGAACAACAGTGAGGTGGGCTCCATTAAGGGTATTACACGAGAGCTACTATCACCAGTTTTCACGGTCAACATTATTCCAGGCAACATTTCCAGGATATTTTGCACTGTTATCGGAAACTTTAATGAAGATTGATTAAACTCTTTTGTATCTGTCTCTCCTCTAACGACTTCCCTTCTTGCTGGAAGTTTGCTCTCATTCAACCATGTTCCAAAGAAGGGTGATCACTCTCAACCCTCCAACTATCATCCAATTGCTCTCATCTATTGTATCTCTAAAGTTTTTGAAACTATTCTTGCTTCAAAATTTCTTAAACATTTCTCTTCTCATAATCTACTCTCAGATCGCCAGTATGGCTTCCTTAAGGGTCGTTCTACTGGTGATCTTCTTCAATATCTTACTAACTCTTGGTCATCCTCCTTTCGGGACTTCGGTTAGACCTTTTCTGATTGCACTAGACATATCAAAGGCCTTCGATAGAGTCTGGCACAAAACTTTAATTTCTAAACTACCCTCCTTCGGTTTCTGTGCCTTAGTTTCTAATTTCATTTCCGGCCGTTCCATAGCTGCATTTGTGGACGGCCATCGTTCACTTCGTCATCCTCTCAACTCCGTTGTTCCTCAGGGCTCCTTCCTATCTCCTATTTTCTTTCTAATTTTCACAAATGATCTGCTCAATTGTACCTCCAGTACCATCCATTCATACGCAGACGACTCTATACCTTACACTACTCAATTAGTTTTCCTGAATACCCCAGCCAGCAATCCCTCAAAAACAAACATAATGAAGCCATGCAACACTTATCTTCTGATCTAACTAATATTTTCAATTGGGGCAGAGTAAACCTTGTTGCCTTTGATGCTTCCAAAACCCAATTTCTTCATCTTACTACCCATCCCAACCTCCCAGAGGACTATCCCTTACACTTCATTAATACAAAAATCAATCCCTCATATTCTCTCAATAGTCTCGGTATCTCTTTTTCTTCTGTTTTCACTTGGAAGAACCATATTACCAGGCTTGCTAAGGCAGCCTCCCAGAAACTAGGTATGCTCAGCCACCTCAAGGGGTTCTTTACCCCTGCACAGCTTCTTGCTCTGTACAGGGGCATAGTGCGTCCTTGTATTGAGTATTGTTCACATGTGTGGGGAGGATCCTCTCACACCGCACTTCTAGACAAAGTAGAAAGGAAAGCCTTTCGTATCATTAACTCCCGCCCACTCACCAACTCTCTGCAATCTCTCTCTCTTCACCGCAATGTTGCATCTCTCTCGCTATTCTGTCGCTACTACAATAATCAGTGTTCCTCAGAGCTTTCCCAGTGTATACCACCTCCTCTACGTAGGGTACGTAATACACGTCTTGCAATTAAATCCCACCCCTACTCTGTGCATCTCTCCAACCCAAGGGTGAAACGTTATTATCAGTCTTTCCTCTATTCTTTGTAAATTTCATTAATCGATTTTAGGAGTATAGTTGGTTGTTGGAAGGAACATAATAATTCAACTGCTGAGCTCTGGAACTCTCTTCCAGAGTCAGTCTTTCCCTCTTCCCATGACTGATATTGCTTCAAATTCCCTGTGTCCAGGCATTTCGGCTCGAACGTCTCTTGATTTTGGCCCTGTCACTCTTTCAACTCTGAGGGAGGTACTCGCTACAGGCAGTTCTGCTCTTTGTCTACCTCACTCACATAGAAAAAAACAAATTGGGTCACATAATTGTTTAGACCGATTACCACGTCACCTGCCAGACCAGAATTGACGATAACTTTTGAGGTAAAATAGGCTCACGCGATACCGGTATTAGTCACTGTTTATAGAATGGACATTGATTCATTGGAGAGAGTACAGCGTAGAATGACAAAAATGATCCATAATATTAGAAATCTTTCGTATGAAGAAAGGTTGAAGAAATTAGGTTTACATTCGTTAGAGAGACGCAGAGTTAGAGGGGATATGATAGAGGTGTTCAAGTGGGTTAGTGGGATTAACAAAGGGGACATGACAAATGTACTAAAGCTCAGTGATAGCGAAAGAACTCGTACCAATGGTTTCAAATTAGATAAATTTCGTTTCAGAAAAGATATAGGCAAATATTGGTTTGGTAACAGAGTTGTAGAGGGGTGGAATGGACTACCAAGTGCTATTGTGGGATCTAAAACTGTAGGGAGCTTTAAGATAAAATTGGATAAGCATATGGACGAGAGGGGTTGGGTGTGAAGGGGGATCAGCCGGGTTGGGCCAATCAGCACTCTGCAGACCCCCATAATCCTGCGTTAATCCCTAACCGTTTTGGTAAGATGATCCTCAGGGTATTAGAGTGTGGACCCTATAATTGGGCTTTGTAATTGAATTGGGGTTGTGTGGGACAGGGATCTGCCTTGCTTAGGCCAATCGGCTTTCTGCAGACTCCCATTTTCTTATGTTCTTATGTTCTTATATAATGTCTATCAATTCCCAGTGGCTAAATATAAAGTATTGATTTTTATAACCGAAGAGGGATCTAGTTATAGAACTAGTGATCATGCTAATACAATGTTATACAAATATTCAATAAAAATGTAAATACATGCTAAAGACTTCTTATAATAATGGAGAAATAGATATGTCTGCAGATCCTCCCCCCCTAAAAAAAGGCCACGCCAAACGTCAGGGTTTTTTCCAAGGTGATATGATCGTTCCTGCTGTTCTACACATATCCTAGCTACACCGACACAGCAAGAAAACACCCCCTATATAGTCACCAATTCATAGCATAGAAGATGCCCGACCATATTCGAAGATGCTGTTAAGGGGGGTCACCGTTTTTTGTTTATCTTTCTCTCCTTTTCTCTCTGTCCCGGGCTTGTATCCATTCGGCCCCATTCAGCCAACTGGTTTAAGACGTTTATCCCCATCCAGGTATCGATTTCTTCCTGGCGAGCAATAGCGAGCCAGCATTGTATGGAGAAATCCGGCTTCGCCGGAGACATTTCTCTTTCGAAAAATGTACAAATTTAGCTTACTGTCAAAACAAAAAAATATATATATATGCTGACTCGCTACCGCTCGCCAGGAAAATATTGACATCTGGATGGGGGTAAACGTCTTAAAACAGTAGGCTGAATGGGGCCGAATGGATAAAAGCCAAAGAGAGAGGGAGAGAAAGAGAAAACAAGCGAGGTGGGCCCCGTTAACAACCGTAAAGCTGCTCTATCCAAATCAAGTGAAGTGTATAAATAAGATGTCGGCATCTAGTGTGGAAGAGAAGGAAGCAACCAGCACATTGAAGCTACACTGTTAATATCTAGTGCGACACATATGAAGCACCCAACACCTCAAAGCTTTAATCGATAATTTCGGGGCATCGTAAAACTTCCAGGCTACTGAACAGCCTACAGTCCCGAGGTTAAGACATAGAGAAAACAAAAATCCTGCTTACTCCTTCCGCTCAATGGCTGGTCGCTGTTTTAAATGTTTACTTGTGTAACACAAGACGATGTTGCACTACAAATAATTTACTACCTGAATCAATTTGGCAATAGGTATCTCAACTAATCTTTTCAATTGGCACACACATCACTCAAAACTGCACAAGATCTCCCAATGATAATAAGATTTTAGTTTCTGGATGGCTGACGGTACTGAAAAGGAAAACAACAAATTATAGAAACCAATATAGACCTACAGTATAAGTAATATCCCCTGATCTTATTGTGCCGTCTCTGAAATGTAAACACTCATTCTACATTGTCCAACCTATCTATCTATCCATTATTTGTCTGTCTATTTATCTATGTTCCTTTGTTTCTCCATTTGCCAAATCTTTCCCCACATATGTAATTGCCTATATATATACAGTATATAAGTAAGTATGTAAGTATATTTTTGTTTACTCAGACTTAACTGTAAAGATAAAATAAATGCCCAATAGATTTCTAAATTAATACATGGTAGGAAGAGCGCCACATTGACCAGCCAGCAATCCTCCATTATTTCTCCCTGGGCCATGATCGAGTGTGAACAACATCGCTACACAGGTGCAAAAATAACCCTCCCATCTGCCTATCAGTCGGTGATCCTCTTCATTAACCAGGCAATTAGAGTCGAACCAGCCATTACCCGGTCATTAGTGCCTCTTCACAACAACGGGAAACAATTAGCAACCGGGTGATTAGGGCCGGAACGAGGTAGTACAGGTGGGTGCTGGGAAACACACACACACATCCACACAGACACACACACACACACACTCTCTCTCTCGGGGGAGATGGGGTTGGGCAGGTGAGGGTTGGTCGATTTGTCCCTTGACCGCTTTGCATCAGCCTTCTCCCCTCAGTCATTTCATCCCTTGGCTAATTATATGTAATTATTTGCCATCTTCACCTGCTCTCCATTTCCTACATCTTTTTATTCACTTCCCTCCATATTTCATGCTGGAAGTTTGCTTTCATTCAACCTGTCTTAAAGAAGGGTGACCACTCTCAACCCTCCAACTATCATCCAATTGCTCTTATTTCTTGCATCTCCAAAGTTTTTGAGACTATTCTTAATTCAAAATTTCTTAAGCATTTCTCTTCTCATAATCTACTCTCAGATTGCCAGTATGGCTTCCTTAGGGGTCGCTCTACTGATGATCTTCTTTCATATCTTACTAACTCTTGCTCATCCTCCTTTCGGAACTTCAGTGAAACCTTGTCTATTGTACTAGACATATTGAAGGCGTTCGATAGATTCTGGCACAAATCTCTATTTTCTAAACTACCCTCCTTCGGTTTCGATCCCGCCTTTATATATGAGTTTCTTTCTGGCCGTTCCAAACCTGCTGTTGTGGACGGCCATCGTTCGACTCCAGTGTTCCTCAGAATTCTGTCCTGTCTTCATATCGCTTTCAAATATTCATTAATGTTCTTCTCAACTGTACCTCCAGTCCTATCCATTCATATGCTGATGACTCTGCCTTACACTATACATTACTGGTAAAGTATTGTTAATAAAGGGCACCTACTAATATGGTACTAATATCAACTCTGAAAATACTTTTTGATAACCTGTTAAGGGGGTCACCGTTTTTTTTTTTATCTTTCTCTCCTTTTCTTTCTTTCTCTGGCTTGTATCCATTCGGCCCCATTCAGCTAACTGTTTTAAAACATTTATCCTAATCCAGGTGTCGATTTCTTCCTGGCGAGCGATAGCGAGCCATCATTGTATGGAAAATCCGGCTTGTTCGGAGAAATTTTTCTATAGAAAAATGTACTTATTTAGTTTGCTGTCAAAACTAAAATAAATATATGCTGGCTCACTACCGCTCGCCAGAAAAATAGTGACACCTGGATGGGGGTAAATGTCTTAAAACAGTAGGCTCAATGGGGCCGAATGGATACAAGCCAAACAGAAAGGGAGAGAAAGAGAAAAATAAAGCGAGGTGGGCTCCCTTAAATGACCAGAGGCTCGCGTGAATGACACTCGTCCCCGAATCTCTTGGGCCTGGTTTGAAAATTGAATGGCGTCTGTTATCTCCACGCTGGATGCAACTATAGAAAGGTGAGGGTAATTGCTGTGTGATTTACACGTGTTATTGCAGATTTAATGAAATTGTAAAGACACAATTGCACAGGATCATGTAGATATTTTCACGCACACACACACAATATCTCTCTCTTTCTGTATATATATATATATATATATATATATGCTAAAAGGCATCTCAATGATAATTGCTTTATTTAATCCATCAGCACGATGACGTTATCATCGTCATATTTTGGTTACCATTAGACGGTTTTCCTTAAGGGAGCCCACCTCGCTTTTTTTCTCTTTCTCTCCCTCTCTCTTTGGCTTGTATCCATTCGGCCCCATTCAGCCTACTGTTTTAAGACGTTTACCCCCATCCAGGTGTCGATTTCTTCCTGGCAAACGATAGCAAGCCAGCATTGTATGGAGAAATCCGGCTTCGCCGGAGAAAATTTTCTATCGAAAAATTTACAAATTTAGCTTGCCGTCAAAATATTGTTTTATTATAATCTGAAACAAATTGTTAGTTTCTTCATTACTGAACTATTTACCAATGTTATAATACTTAATCTTTCAAGTATCTACTTTGAAATAGACCACGTAGATACTGAATTACATTACATTTTTAGAAATGTTTCTACTTTTGGAAATGTGTGGATATAAGAGCAGAAATTATATTTTAGGGAGCCCATCTCGCTTTTCTTCTCTTTATTTCCCTCGCTCTTTGGCTTGTATCCATTCGGCCCCATT
Organism: Paralithodes platypus; assembly: GCA_032716605.1. NCBI lineage: Eukaryota > Metazoa > Arthropoda > Malacostraca > Decapoda > Lithodidae > Paralithodes > Paralithodes platypus. The sequence goes on from CM064511.1 coordinate 1,754,345, forward strand.
CAGCCTACTGTTTTAAGACGTTTACCCCCATCCAGGTGTCTATATTTTACTGGCGAGCGGTAGCGAGCCAGCATATATATATATTTGTTTATACAGGGAGCTAAATTTGTACATTTTTCGATAGAAAAATTTCTCCGGCGAAGCCGGATTTCTCCATACAAAGCTGGCTCGTTATCGCTCGACAGGAAGAAATTGACACCTGGATGGGTATAAACGTCTTAAAATAGTTGGCTGAATGGGGCCGAATGGATACAAGCCAGAGAAAGAGAGAAAAGGAGAGAAAGAGAAAGAAAGCAGGTGACCCCCCTTAAATCCTATAATGAGAGCTCATAGAAGAGAGTAGCTCATAGCAAGGTGGGAGAGTAGTAATGCACCTCTTAACCATTAACCCCTTCTTTACCCCCGACATATTTTTATTTTATTCTAGCTATACTGTATATAGACGATTGCGTGCAGCTTAAGGGGAGACTGACCGTTTGTTTGGTCTATTAACTCATTTATTCATATATTTTTTTAGTTTTCTCCCTAGACCTCCATCAAGCTTAGCAAAAACAAAAACTCAACCCCCCTTCAAGATAAATTTGTACATTTTTCGGTAGAAAACATTCCCGGCCGAAGGCCGGTTCCTCTTAAAATTGCAGGCTCACTATCGCTCGCCAGGAAATATTCTACACTTAAATGGCTTGAAAGGTCTTAAAGTTTACAACAAAATGGGCGAAAGGTGTTAAAATCGCCAAACTAATGGGCCAAACGTCATATAATCTCAAAACTAGTGGGGCTAAACATTAGGGAGAAGGGGGTCCAGAAAAACGGTCTGCCTCCCCTTAAAATGGATCTGTGGTAGTTGTTGTTGTTCCCCAAGCTGCCTGGCCGAACAGCCCCAAGGCCCTGAGCAAGGCCAAGGCCATAACCGAGTGCCCCCACAGAACCCTCCCTACCGACCACAATAAAGCCTGGGGGACCGAAGCCACTCCGTGGCGGGGAGCTGAGGAGGGTGCGGAAACGCCCGGGAAACCAAACCCCCACCCAGGGCCCTGTGCCCCTCAGCAATTATGAAGAGAAAGTTGAGGATAGTAAAATGGGTTAAGTGAGATAGTTCGAAGCCTGTTAATTGACGGAGACTCTTTTTGAGCTGATTATAATGGTCTAATAGTAGCTAGAATAAAGTTAAAAGGACGTCACCGTTAATGAAGGGGTTAACTAATGGAAGCTCAAAGAAGAGAGTAGCGAGTAGTATGCAAATTAACCTCTTAAAACCTTTTCACGCATATGACGCGATTTTGAGCCTATTGGGGATACTTTAAAGCCTTTGTTACCATCAGGGGTATTTAGAAACCTTTAGTTTAGTTACTTCAACCTCTGCAGTTGTCTTTGAGTTAGCTGTGGGCAGAAAACTAATTTTGGAGAGGTAATTATAAGAGTGAGAGAACTCCATTTCTTATTGCTAATCTGGCAACCTCTGCGTCATATATGCGTGAAAGGGTTAACCATTAAACTCCGCGTTGAGCGTGAACATTAAGGAGAGGCAGTTGGTTTTTCGAGTCCTCCTCCTCCCTCATGTTTAGCCATATTAGTTTTGAGATTTCTAGACATGTCCCATTAGTTTGGCGGTTTTCAGACCCTTTGCCCCATTTATTTGCCAATATTAAGACTTTTCGTGCCATTTAGGTGTGTACTTTTTTCCTGGCGAGCGATAGCGAGCCTGTATTTGAAGAGGAATCGGCCTTCGGCCGAGACATTTTTCTACTGAAAAATTTATAGATTTATATCTTGTGGGTGTTTTTTTAAGTTTGATAGAGGTTTAGAGACCAAACTAAACCCCCTCCTTAAACCATTGAGCCGAACCAGTAAATTAGGCTGCACAATACCGTCCGAGCGTCCTTAAGTGCTTTGAGAAGATTTAGGTGCTCTTCATGAAGCTTATACAAGTCGGGGCTTAAGGGGACACTGGCTGCTTTTTTGGCCTATAAATCCATTCATTCACAAAGTCTTCGTTTCCTCGCTAGACCTCCCTCAAACTTAGAAAAACATCACCTAGACCCCTCCCCCCCCCCCCCCCCTCAAGATAAATTTGTAAATTTGTCGGTAGAAAAATGTCCCAGCCGAAGGCCGGTTCCTCCTACAATAAACACACTTACACTTACAAATACACATCACTTCAGCAACAACGTTCCTCCGAGTGTTTGGGGATTTTACTTGACCCCTTCTGTACCGGCAACGTCTTTTACATTTTACTCTAGCAATGTTTAGAGGATTTTGTGCAGCTTTAGAATGATCCGTGGTAGCAAAAAGGGTTAAGTGAGATAGTTTGAAGCCTGTTAATTGATGGAGGCCCTTTTTAAACTGAATAAAATCGTCTAATAGTAGCCAGAATACCAGTAAAGAGATGCGCCGGCACAGAAGGGGTTAAGGGCTAAAAGAAAACCATATGCGTATGTTCTCGAAATAACAATTGGATTACTCAGCTTTAAAAAGTAATGCCTTTGACTAAAATACTGTAAGTGATGTCACTTAAACATTAAACAAAATACTTGAACGAAGACGGGAAGAATATTGTATGTGTGTGTAATATTGTATATGTGTGTAATATTGTATGTGTGTGTGTAATATTGTATGTGTGTGTAATATTGTATGTGTGTGTAATATTGTATGTGTGTGTAATATTGTATGTGTGTGTAATATTGTATGTGTGTGTAATATTGTATGTGTGTGTAATATTGGATGTGTGTGTAATATTGTATGTGTGTGTAATATTGTATGTGTGTGTAATATTGTATGTGTGTGTAATATTGGAATTTTAACCCCTTATTGGATTTTTAACCAGCGACGTGTGCTGTATTTTATTTTCGCTATACTTTGACAATATTATGCAGCTTCAGAAGGATCTGTGGTAGTTCAAAGTGTTGGTTGAGATAGTTTGAAACCTTATTATTGCTGGAGGTCCTTCCTAAGCTGAATAATATTGTGTAATCATTGCCAGAATATAATTAATAGGATGTCACCGGTACTGAACGGGTTAAACGACAAGTTCAGTACATAGATTATTTTTAATATATATATTGGATAAGCTAAAAGTTCAATGCCTCGAGGGATAGTTGTGCCAACAGTGATGTATGGGGTTGAGACATGGGGTCTGAAGGTACAAGAAATAAGAAGGTTGGATGTGATGGAGATGAGCTGCTTGAGGAATATGTGTGGAGTAACGCGTAGTGACAGATTGAGGAATGAAGAGGTGTACGTAGGAGAATGGGACAACAAGAAGGCTTATCGGCCAGAGCGGAAAGAAGGCTGATATGCTGGATTGCTGGTATGGAAATGTTGAACGAATGGGACATGAAAGGCTTACAAAGATAATGTATGAGTCAGAAACAAGGTGATATACTGTAGATTGAAAGGAAGACCACGGATGAACTGGAGAGATGGTGTAATAGAAGTGTTGGAAGATAGAGAGATGACTGAAGAACAGGCAAGAAAAGTGGTAATGAATAGAAGAGGATGGAGAATTCTTGAGGATACATGAGTCATAGCGTGGTCGTACAGTTATGCCAGTTGGGCAAGATAACAGTCTGTCAGGCGCCTGTCCCAGGGAACCGGTGAATTAATGTTTTTATTTTACTTATATATTTTTTTTCTATGTGGATGAGGAAGACAAAAAGGAAAAACTGCCTGTGACGAGTACCTTTCGCAGAGTAAAAAAAGTGACAGGGCCAAAATCAAGGAATGTTCAAGCCAAAATGTCTGGAAACACAGAGTTTGAAGCAATTTCATTCATAGGAAGAGCGAAAGATAGATTCAGGGAAAGAGTTCCAGAGCTCAGCTGTTGCATAGAAAAAAGAAGGAGGTAACGTTTCAATCTTGAGTTGGAGAGTTGCACAGAGTAGCGGTGGGACTGTGTTTCAAGACGGGTACTACGTACCAACATAGAGGAGGTAGTATACACTGAGATAGCTCTGAGGAACACTGATTATTGTAATAATGAGAGAGATGCAACATTGCGACGAAGAGAGAGAGATTGCAGAGAATCGGTGAATGGACGGGAGTTAATGCGACGAAAGACTTTTCTTTCTACTTTATCTAGAAGTGCTGTGTGAGAGGATCCTCCCCACACATGCAAACAATTCTCAATACATGGATGCACTGTGCCCCTGTACAGAGCAAGAAGCTGTGCAGGGATAAAGAACCCCTTGTGGCGGTTGAGCACACCCAGTTTCTGGGAAGCCATTTTAGCAGGAGTGGTAATATGGTCTTTTCAAGAGAGATCAGAAGAAAAAGAGACACCGGGAATACAGAGAGAAGATTAAAAGGCTGATTTTTGTATTGTTGAAATATAAAGGACAGTCCATTGGGAGTTCTTGACGGGTAGATAAATGGAGAAATTAGGTTTTGGAAGCATTGAAAGCAACAAAGTTTTCTCTGACCCAATTGGAAATGGCGGTTAGATCAGAAGAAACGTGTTTTTGAATTCATCACATGCGTTTTGAGGGATTGCTTGCTAGGGCGTTCTGGAAAACTAGTTGAATAGTGTATGGTAGAGTCGTCAGCATATGAATGGATAGGACTGGAGGTACAGTTGAGAAGGTCATTTATGAATATTAGAAAGATAATTGGAAATAGGAAAGAACCCTGAGGAACAAAGGAGTTGATAGAATGAGGAAGTGAATGATGGCTGTCCACAACCACAGCTATGGAACAGCCAAAAAGGAAATTAGAGATAAAGGCACAGATGGAGGGATAGAAACTGAAGGAGGGTAACTTAGACATTTGAGATTTGTGCCAGACTATATCAAAGGTCTTCGATATGTCTAGTGCAATAGAATAGGTCTCACCGAAGTCCCGAAAGGAGGATGACCAAGAGTAAAGGGTACATCACACAGTCAGGATTGCGAGCTTGAATCACATGGAATGATGACTCGCGGTGGTTCGCTCAAAAATGACCGCGAGTGTACGAAATTCCACGTGGCACCACGACAGAGTAGGAGTCAGTGGGAGTGTACTTGCGAGTCACAAGGAATCACTGTGAGTCACTACGAGTCACCAGGAGTCAACGGGATAAAAGTGCGAATGGAGTGCGAGTTATTGAAAATTTGAAAATTAACTGTCGTTTTCGGATTAGTGCTAGATACGAGTCGATGCGAGTAAAACACGGGTCACTGCGAGGCAGGACGAGTTATATACGAGTCACCGGGAGTCACCGAAAATCAGTGGGAGGTATAAGGATTGAGATGCGATTATGCCATGAATGGCTCCCTTGATCTATTATTTTACTATATTTATGGCACGTTTGGGACAATAGTCTATTACTTCCAACTGATGGTAAGGTGCCATGTCTTTATCTTCATTACTCGGCTATTACAAAGGAGAACAAGCAACAACAGGTTTTACGACCCCTCAAGGTTACTTGCCCATTACGAGGATTATGTGCCGACATATGTTGTTAAATGTGAAACCTGGCATAAATATGATGCACAAACATAGTAGGGGTTTTGTTTATATTTTTTGTATTAATATTTTGTATTTTACATTTAATTATACAAAAGTCAGCTGCTAAGGGATTGAATTTACCCTCAGCTGAAAATAACAGATTAAAGTAATCGAGCTAATATTTCTACCAAATAGGAAGACTTGGCCAGGGAATATGTGCGGAAATTGACAGCTCATTAATTTTGCTCTAGCCCTAATTTGAGTTACAGAGCTTAGAAGTTACGATTTTTGCCCAGCCTAGAATGAACGGACTATAGTAAGAATGTTAACATTACGACTTTCGGTAGTTACTATATTTAATAATTTATGTGATTTATTTTTCTGTGTATGAAGGAGACGAGTGTCTCCCCAAAAGAAGTGACAGAGAGCCAAACTCAAAGGACTTTGGAGTCAAAATGCCTGGATACACGAAGTTTAAAGCAGTCCAAGTCATAGGATGAAGGAAAGGTTGATTAAGGGAGAGAGGTCCAGAGGTATTATATTATTACGCTGTTTTCTGTCAACACGGTTTTACCACAGCCACACCCGGAAGTTGTAGTAGGGAAGCCTCACAAGTACACCCCTTTTGGTACCGTTCACGTCATTTTAGAGCGGAGGGCAGCTACATTTAGACGATTATATGAAGCTTACGAAGGATGTGTGGTAAGTCAAATGTGTAATTGAGATCATCTGTAGCCTTTTCATTAGTCGACGTCCTTCTTAAGCTGGATAAAAATGTGTGAATGTAACCTACCCGTGTTCACTTATTGCCTCTCCACTACTATAGTCTATTCACTGTAAGAAGGCGAGAAACCATGAATTCTAACCTCTGTAACTCAAATAACGACAAGAGTAGTCAAACTAATATTTCTACCATTTGGGAAGAGTCAGTCAAACAATAGATGAGGAAATTTACAGCCAATTTGCTCTAGCCATTTTTGAGTTATAGAGGATAGAGGTTATGATTTCTAGCCTACTTACAGCGAATAAACTATATCAAGTAACTAAAAAAAATTTGGAGTCATAACAAAAATCGGTGAATCATGTTAGAATCATATACGAATCACCGCGAGTCACTGCGACGAGAATGGAGTCACCGTGAGTCACCAGGACTCATTGTCAGTAAGTGAGAGTGGTCCGACTCAGGGCCCAAAATTTGAACATGACCAACCATTTTTCGGACAGGGCCAACCAGCCGCGACTGGCCGGGCATCACTGGGAGTCTAACGGGAGTCGCTAGAGTCACTGGGAGTCATCGATTTTCACCGCGAATAGGAACGCAAGTCCAAATTTTCCCCTACTCCCAGTGATTCAAGCTCGCACTCCTGACTGTGTGATGTACCCTTTAGTAAGATACTATGGTAGCACTGCGGATGCACCCTGCGAGCTACGAAGCTCGTTTTGGTGAAGCTATTTTCGTCTAGTTTTCGGCTGAATACATTCAATTTAATTCAGACACTTGCCTAATCAATCAGGAGTGACTGAATGAGCCCCTAAATGGCGGAAATAGGCGAAAATATGCCCACAGAAAAAGGGTTAATAGATGCAGATAATAAAAATGCAGAGTTTAATAAAATTTACCAGAACGTCCCGGACTTCCAAAATTGACTAATTCCTTGAACGTGACGATAGTGCGTTGTTATGTGTGCGATTAGTTTGCTTGGGAAACAGATTAACTTGCTCAAGTAGTAATGGTTCAGGACTAGCAACAGTGTTGGTATTGACTCTAAAGGACTCATTCCCATGGGAGCATAGTGTGCGGAAATGTCTACCCTGACAATTGCTACAAGGCTTCAATTTTTCATTTGTTGACAATTGCTACAAGGTTTCAATTTTTCATTTGTACAACCGCGCCCCCCATGATCCTTAGAGAGGCATCGAGCGCATAATTTCAACATAATTTCAACATGCTTAGGACTCTGGCAAAGATAACAAGCAAATTTAATAAGATAGGCCTTCTTCTTAGGGTTACTGGTACTCTTATATACCTCTCTACTTGTACTTCTATTAACAGTAGTGAAGGTTGCAGCCGTGGCTTTAGCTGCCATATAGTCAGTAGTAAGGCTCTCCATATTGAATTTTTCTCTCTGGTAACATTCAACAAAGGAAGATAGATAAAGTGGGGTATCCTTCATCGCCCTTTTTATATTCTCACGAAGCGGTGAAGGTAGTTTATTCATACCTCCTCAATACTAACTTGGAGGGTTTCAATGAAGCGGATGGTACTTTCGAAGGCCGTGTAGAAATACTTAAGCGCATGTACAAAAGGCATTAAGGACCTGGTCCTCGAACAAGTGTGTATCACTGACAATCCCAATGGGATCTTCAACCTAGCTAGGCGAATTAAAAATGGCAGTAGGGATATTATAGGTGAACAGTGTGTTAGAAACGATAATGGGAAGATTGTGTATGCAGAAAATGAAATCAGAGAAGCATGAAAGGCACACTATGAACGATTGCTAAATGTAGAGTTTGAATGGGATAAGGAACAGCTTAGTATCGAAAAAACAATATCTGGACCCCCTCCTTTGATATCACCAGATGTAGTGAGAGACGCGCGATCAATAAAATGAAGTACAGTAAAGCTCCAGGGTGCTCTGACATTGTCGCTGAGATGATAAAAGCCTCAGGGGAGACTGGTGTCTACTTAGTCACTGAGTTGATAAACACCATTATTAAAAATGAGAAAATCCCAGAGGATTGGCACAAAAGTGTAATAGTAAATATATACAAAGGAAAAGGGGATGCGCTAGATAGAGGTAATTATAGGGGCCTGAAAATGCTTGACCAAATCATGAAGGTCTGTGAGAGAGTCTTTGAGGGTTTGATCAGGCAAAGCATCTCCATTGATGATATGCAGTTTGGTTTTATGCCAGGATGTGGTACAACCGATGATATCTTCATAGTCAGGCAGATACAGGAAAGATACTTACTAAAAGTCAGGGATCTTTACTTTGTGTTTGTAGACCTGGAGAAGGCCTTTGGCAGGGTGCTTAGAGATGTTGTGCAGTGGGCTATAAGGAAACTTGGTGTGGAAGAGTGGCTGGTGCGTGTGACAATGAAGATGTATGAGGATTCGTGAAGTGATGTGAGGGTGAAGGGTGTACTGAGTGATGAGTTCGCAGTCCGTGTTGGAGTTCATCAGGGTTCAGTGTTAAGCCCCCACCTCTTTATCATGGTCGTGGAGGCACTGTCTAGAGTTTTTAGAGGCGGACTCCCGTTGGAACTGTTTTATGCAGACGATTTAGTCCTAATAGCTGACAATATGCAAGATGCTGAGGCCAAATTCATAAGATGGAGAGAGGGCATGGCGAGCAAGGGTTTAAGAGTCAATATTTACAAAACCAAGGTTATGCATTGTAGATTGAGATGAGGCAATGTGGAAAAGAGCGGTGAATACCCATGTGCAGTGTGTGGAAAGGGTGTGGGCGCTAACGCGATTCAATGTAGCATCTGTCAACGCTGGGTGCACCATAGGAGTAAGCACTGTAGAAGAATAAAGGGACCCTTGCCGAAGGATAAGTCAGAAATAGAGAAATTTGAGTGCGTAGTGTGCAAAGGCGAGCTTGTGTTAAATGATGATCATGTGGCTGTGAATTTTGGAAATGAGTCATTGGAGCTGGTGGACAAGTTTTGTTACCTAGGAGATACCATCTCTGCCGGTGGTGTGGCCAAAGTTGCCACTGTCGCTAGAATTAATTAGATGTGGCTGGGGGAAGTTCAGAGAACTGCTGCCAATTTTGACCATGAAAAGAATGCCTCTCCCCCTGAAGGGAAAGGTGTATGCCTCATGTGTTAGAAGTGCAATGACGTATGCCTCAGAAACATGGGCCGTTAAAATAGAGGATGTCAACAGAATGGTATGTAATGAGATGGAAATGGTTAGATGGATGTGTGGGGCCAGGCTGCAGGATAGAATAACAAATGTTGAGCTGAGGAGACGTTTAGGTATAAAGAGTATTAGCGAGGTGATGCGTGCAAGTAGACTGGGATGGTATGGACATGTGGAGAGAATGGATGAATAAAATTGGGTGAAAAAATGCAGGTCTGTGATTGTGGAGGGAGCTGCACCAAGGGGTGGACCGAGGATGACCTGAGATCGGAATATACGTGCCGATCTCAAATCCAAAAACTTGACAAGTGAAACAGACCTTAAAAGGGTTGCCTGGAACGCCGCCATTAGGACAAGAGACTGAAACTGCACGTATGTGTGGAGCACTCCGTCCTGAAATGTTATGTATGTATGTACACTTGTACAGTTCCGCGCACATGAAACAGAGACGCTACATCAGTCACGGAGAATCTGCGGTGTATCCTTTCTGGTTGAAGAGTTACGATGGGGCAGAAGGGGAGGGATGGAAGCGTTGGTGGGGGGGGGGGGGGCGGTATTTGTTTGACGGGTGGGGGATAGCAGTGGTAGGAAGGGAGGCAGAGGAGGGTGGCTGGCCTATGAGTGGTAGGGTAGCATCGACAGTTTAAGGTGGAATGAGTTATTTGGAAGTTAAACTAAAAGTGTTCACTTTTGTATTATCTGATAAGCTTGATCTGTTACATCTGTAACGCAGCATTATAATTAAAATCGGAGGAAATTGTTCAAACAATTGTTTCAGGTCTAACGCGAATTGATACGGAGGAGAACAGGGTAACCAACTGTACGGGGTTTGGTATTTTGTGGTTGGCAAGATTGGTAACACCAAGTGTAGAAGTGATATCTTAACCACAGAAAAAACTTTATGTATCCATTAGCTATAATAATGTAACTTTCTTACCTCTTTATTTACTCAATACACCATATGAAATGGACCCCACGGTCATGTGCCATTGCTGTCATATGCATGGGGTCAAACGAATTACCTAGTGGATCGGTCAGAAATAATTTGACTACACCTGCTAACTTAAACTAAATATAGTTATGCCTTTTATTGTTCATCCTGTCGTATAACAGTATTGCGTCATCATGATCTGACCTAAGCTGTGTGTGCGCCTTTTCCTCCTTTACTCAATATATCAATTCATAGATAACTTCAATATAACTATCCCATCAATGGCATATGTTTCAATATGTTCAGAACACTATGATCTGTACTATATGTTATAATGAATATTGTTATAAAAAGTATTTATATAGGCTACTCTTACTATGGTGTTCAATTACCAGGTAATCACGAACATCTGTGTTGTTTTCAACATTTCGACTTCTCATCTATTAGTCATCATCAAGATCTAAAGTTACCAATATATACGATCTCAGTATTAACCATGAGTTTTGTATACATTAACCCCTAACAATCGGGGGCGGACTTAAGTCCGTATAAAAAAACTTGGACTATGTGGCGGGGGCGGACTTTAGTCCGGGTGCAATTTTGGCGCAATATTGGCTCTGAGAGAGAGACGTGCGACGGGAGGAGCATGGGTTACCTCATGACCGCTCGCAACGGCAGCCGTGGACCGACTGAGATGTACTCCACATACATCCACCCTCACTCCCTCGCTACACACGTAATTATATAACGAAATGACCGTATTTTAGCGATTTTGCCCTTCGGTTGCACGATCGTTGCAAGTGATCATAGAAGGATGGTTCTGGTGTCATTGGAAAGCTCAATTATCGCCCTTTCACGGATACATACTTGTATTACGCTCTGGCTCTTGTTTATGCATGAAAAAGAGCACGGAATCAACGCCATTTATGGTAAAAAAAAAACCGCTGGGCGGCACGGTCAAATATACCGCCTAGGCCGCTCGTTGAGTGTTAAAACGAAAACTCATATTATTATGCCTACTATTTTACTTTTCTATGAAACTTACTTAAACAGTTTAATACACTAAACAATATATTAGATGCAAAGTCACACAGGGAGAATGAACTAACCATTTGCCAAAATAATAGAAACAATAAAGAATAGAAAATTATGTATCATTACTCAAATATTACACATTTGCTGTCCGTGATTACCTGGTCCTCCTCTTTCTCCCAAAGGGACTTAAGCATGGTTCACACAGAGACGAGTTGGTGCCTTAGACCAACACGAGTGACACTCGTCGATTATCGGCATTGCTGGGGGCCGATTACTACACAATTAGTAACCGATCCCGGGTTAACACGAGTGTAACACGAGTCAATACGAGTCAACACGTGTTCAGTCAAGAGTCCGCATGAGTAACGGAGAGTCATCACGAGTGTAACACGAACCCAACACGAGTGGCATAAATGTGAAAAATAACGGTAAAATTCTAGGGTACGAAAACAAAGAGTCGGTACGAGTCAACACGAGTCAACAAGAGTGTAACAAGAGTCAACAAGAGTGTAACAAGAGTCACAATGAGTGCTCCCAAGAGTGCAGGTGCCTGATTCACCCAAGAGTGTAACAAGAGTCAACATGAGTCACGAAGAGTTATGCAGAGTTCAACAAGAGTCAACACGAGTCACGAAGAGTCAACAAGAGTCAACACGATTCTACACTTATGTCCTTCGGATTCGTGACGGGGACAAGAAATTTCATGCATGTATGAAATTTTTGGGCCACGTGGCGAGTACCCAGGACACACCCTGATACACGGAGTGTATACACGAGTGTAACACGAGTGTTGCATAGTATTGACGAGTCATTACCGAATAGCAAAATTTCATCACTCGTGTTGGACTCGGGCACTGGCACCGACTCGTCTATGTGTGAACCATGCTTTACTTACTGTCTGTCGTCCTTCGACCTTGGCATGGAATCGTTATCTCCCTATCACACTGGCTTAATTAAGGGGAGAGTTTTAGTTTGCTCCCTAGTCCTCTATCAAGCATTAACACATTTAATATCTCCCAAGACTCCCTTTCAAGATAAATGTGTAAATTTTTCGGTAGAAAAATGTCCCCGCCCAAGGTCGGTTAATCCTAATTTCAGACTCGCTATCGCTCGCCAGGAAAAATAATAGACACCAAAACAGTAAGAAAAGTTTTAATATTGACAAATGGGGCAAAAAGTTATAAAATAGCCAAGCTAATGGGGCAAATGCCTTAAAATATATCAACATTAATGGGGTTAAACATGGGGGAAAAAGGTGTTCAGAAAAAATACCCTCATGTGAAATTCTCTCCTTAACGCATGACCGTCGTCATAAGAGTATCTGCTGAACTCGCTCCTCTGATTGATTTACTCCAATTTTGGCCTGAATAGATTCCGTCTGTAGGCTGTTATTAATGTTTCGCAATCGCTACTAAACAGTCGAGTCTATAATTTATACCATATTAACGCATATATGATTAGTTTGACGGCTAATACAATTTAAAAATTGACAGGAATTAAAGGTCAATATGATCGAGAATACACCGACGATTGTCAGTGTATTAACCCGGGAACTGCGGGGAGACTCTTAAGAGTTCCCCCGGCGGACTGCGGGAAGACTCTTAAGAGTAAGGGAAAAAAGAAATCCATTTAAAACACCCCCCCAAAAAAAAAAATAATAATTGTTTATTTTTGTTATTTTTTTATTTTGTTTTTGCCCTTGAGCCATGCCAAATATCACTCCTCCACCTCCCCTCCTTCCCCACTTTCCTCCCCTCCTTCAGTTGTCACCTATTTTCCCTGTTATTCCTATTTTCCTTATTCTGTGGTTTATTTTTGTGCTAACATTAGCGAGTTGGTAGCAGGGCGTTGTCATCACTGTTACCAAGCGTTCTAAAGAGCGAGAGAGAGACTATTGCGGAACAGTGTCTCTCCAGACAAGGGGAGGGGTGGAGGGCAGGGAGGTTGCCTCAGCCATACATTATGTAACTCCCGGCCTGTATCGACGATTTTGACCATCCAAACGCTGTTTCCACTTGTTTTATTGTTGTAACAGGTTAATACCTTTATAATCAACCTATAATAGGCGCATATGGAAAAGTATTAATGCTATTTATGGTAAAATAACGATGTTAGTGATGGGAACAGCTCAAATACGTCAGCACAGGAGTGTGGTGTCTCATACCCCCATGCACACTTCTTAGGTTAAGTAGCGCAGTGGTAACCGTAATAGGCATACATTCAAAGTGTAGGAGTTCGAGCTCCTCGGACGTAGTTTGTTATTTTTTTAATTCGTAATTTGGATAATTTTAAACTAATGTATGGTAGCCTACAAAGTTTAAAACTGGTTAAAGTATATAAAGTTCATACAGTATATGTTTCTTGATTAATATAGGCTTACAATATTATCGAATCTACTGTTATTACACTAACTACCCTAATGTAACTAGCCTAACTGCTAACTTAATTTTATCCTTTCATAAATTAATTTATTGTGTCCTAACTTAATCTTATATCCTAACCTAGATTACCATATCCTAGTTTATATCCCAAACTACAGTATTATTGTATATAATAACCCAAGACACTCAACACGTATTATATATGAAATTAACATATTATCTGCAAAATATGTTATTCCACTTTGTATAATGTAATTCTAAGTAAAAACTAAAACAAACCAAAATATATCAATACAAAAATATCGCTGCCACGGGAGACTCGATCCCCGGTTAGTAACCTGTTGATTACCGGTACCGTCCTTGTAACTTTATTTTGGCTACCGGTACCATTAGACAATATTATTTAGCTTATATAGGGCCTACAGCGATTAACAGGCTTTGAACTATCTCACTTAACCCTTTTACTACCACAAATCCTTCTTAAACTGCACACAATCGTCTAAATATAGCTAGAATATATTATATTGACGTCGCCAGCAAAGAAGTGGTTAATATTACAGCCAGTGTCTCCCACAAAAAAACAAAACAAAGACAAACACTAAATACGATTATTGAAGATACATGCAATCAATAGCGGTTTATCCCCTTCAGCACGATAACGCCTTTTTACCCTTGATTCTGGCTAAAATTACAAAATTATATTCAGCTTCAGAATTACTATGTGTTATTCAGATTTTTTTTTTTTGAGACAGTACTTACCCCTTTGAGTCTTAGAGGTAGATTATAAACCAAGAAAAATCATCTAATGGTAACCGGAATAAGATCAAAATTACGTCATTGTGCTAAAGGGGTTAATTACAAGACCATTTAACCGTTTTCCAGTTCATAATATATATATGTTCAGGCTTTATATAATTAGTTCGGAATTCAGTTGAGATGAAGGACCACGCAAATCGGAGATATGATGAATGACGACGGAAAATAGGCCAGTGTGATAGCTCATATCATCAAGACTAAGATTTCCAAGGAACAACCCGTTTCTTAAGTAATATGTTCACTTTGCATACAGTTATGTCAGAGCATATCTAAGGTTGCAAATATATCCGCAGTTAATTAGAACTACTAGCAGTTATTGGAATTGTTGAAGGTTCCTATTGCGAAATGACCATTTCTGCCTCTACTGTGTGAACTTTAATATATAATATGACAAATTGCATATAGTACTGTATATAATATGACAAATTATATATAATTATGGATGGGTAATTGGGTATACTATATCATACTCAGAGATCAAGCAAAATACAACCATACCGAAATACACATCACTAAAGGTTTAAAGTAAGCCCGATAATGTTGTGGGATTAAAACAAACATATTTTGCAATTAACTGGGTGTAATTTATCATATGGTCGGTTATGTCACTTGACGGTAAATTGAATCCCGTAGCAACTGATTTATCGATATGTAATGGAAAAATAAGAAACTATGTCATATTACTGCCAAGTCCTCATAATAAACAACCTATTTTGCTATATAATTTTAGTAATAGTTGAGTAATAAAGATGAGACATGACAATTTACCATCAACTGAACATAAACTAAATAGTTATAAATCGCGGCAATGTGACTATCAACACAATTGTATGCCGCTTTTATAATTGTTGCCACATATTAGCAAAACATAAATCAGGCTTATATAATTACCATTTGTCAAAGAACATTACGTAATTAATCGGTTATTTGCCACAAATCAACGGATTCCATTACCTCTCTGCTCCCACCTTAACTTTAACAGCCACACAAGCACACCCTTCTTTCCTACCTTGCTAGCACTTCTACCCCCACCCTGCAAACCATCACCCTCCCACCATCGCCTACTTCCACTCCCGTTTCCCCCATCATAACTCTCCAGCTAGAAAGGACACAGTGACTGAGTAGACGGCCTGAGGCGGTGTCTCTGTTTCATATGCTCGGAACTGTACCTCATAAGCTGGAGCAGGTAAATCACACAGATTTGTAATGTGAGCGGATTTGACTCTGTAGGGCTAACCATACGTTTTTTCTAGCAAGGCTACTGCGGTGACATAGCTACCGGCTACTAAATTGAACCCCTCTAACAGCTTCTGGGCTTCCCCTTCTAGCTGCCCACGTATTTGTAAATCTCTGTATTTCTGACAACTCCGAGTTGTCGTGGATGGTGCAGCGAAAGAGGTCCCAGAACCCCGTCCATAGAGCCGGGTCACCCCCAAATTCGGGAGGTGAATTTTTGGTAATTTAACCCCGGCTGGTTTTGTAGGAGTTTTAGAGGAATGACGGGATGCAGCTTTTATTATTTCCTCCAATTTAGCTACCAGTATCTCCATTGATTCGGAGTACTCATCATTGTCCCCCGCAATTTGTTCGATGTCAACCGACTCTATCATACAGCTCATACATATGGTCATTTATCGACTCCAGCTCATTGAGTCGCTTACGGATCAAAGTAATTATAGCCTTAGCTTCCGACGCATCGGCCCGTTCCAAAAATGCATTGATATCCTTTGTGAGCCTATATAGACACCCCCTAGCGATCCCCCTCTTCTTTTTTAATTCAGGAAGGGTGCCAGTCATGATTGAAATATGCTAGGCTAGGCTACACATAAAATGTACAGAACTACCGGTGTGATTACTTTCTCCACTAGCATATTAGGCCAAAAGATGTTATCCTAACATGGCAAAATTGTATTAAATACCGGCAGAGGAATCCCTTATTATTTCCTCAAATATCTCCCCCCATTTTTGCATCTCCTGCTTGTAAAACCCCATCATCCCCGCAACTGTATATCTAGGCCTAACCATCGTAATGTTGCAGAAAATTCAAGGCTGATCAACATGTATTAAGCCTATGCACAAATATGCTCTAGTACGGCAACACTCCCGGCCACGAGAAAAAAACCGCCGAAATCGAAAAGCGGGGCACCTGAGGACAGGAAATTGAAAACAGAAAAAGGAAAAAAAAAAAAAAAAACAGGCAATGGGAAACAGGAACAAACTTCACAAAGAGTGAGAAGGAAAGGGAAAATATATTTAGGTTACCAATTATTGAAGAACCAAAATATGGTAGGTACGAAGGACCATTAATTGTTGGGACTGTGAAAATAATAATAAAATAAAGTAGAATGAATACCTGAAATTTACATTATCATCATATGTTAATTTCATGGTGTATTAGATCTTACATAAATAATATGGGCCCAGTGATTATACTACATAAGAATCATAGCTGTTAGGTAGAGGAGAGAATCTTATAGAAGGCTGGATGGCGGTGATAATAGATGATTGATTTGATCTATTGACGGGTGGACTTCTTTCCCGTTTGTTTACTTGTGAGGGAATGACCGCGGGGTTACTCATATTCGAGAAACTACCTTTGGTTGATAATTATTAATTTCCCAGTCATAGCATGGCATTGCTATACATTGATCAAATGTATTATAACTAAACAAATGGAGTATATCATTTAAACACTTTCTTCTATTATACATATATATATATATATATATACATATATATATACATATATATATATATATATATATATATATATATATATATATATATATTTAATATAACTGGGTGGTTACAATAGAAAATGGAGTAACCTTATGTAATAGAAAACGTAAAGTAAATGGGTAACTAAATTGTAAGAATTGGATCAGAATACTGTCTAGTTTCGACAGAAGGTAAGGTCTTCCTAATGAATCTTGATAATCTCTACCTAGTGTCAGAGAGCAATAGCATATTAATAACATAAATACAAATTTGGGAAAAGGGGTTTGGGGAAAGAGTAGTTTAGCAGTGCACACGAGAATATTGACTTTATATATAGTATGAAGTTAAAAAACGGTTGCCAGTTGTTTTAAATGTCATCAATAATGTTTGGCCACTAAAGATGCTTCAATGTAGTAAATATAGGTAATTGTTTTATCCATTGATTCACTGACATGAATAACTTCACGATCTTAACACACTTCTTATAATCTGCAATGTTTGTATGACTACTCCTAATCAATTAGAATAATAATCAATATCCCTCGATCGGGTCAGTAGGTCTGGTGCAGAATTCCGTGTCCAGTTATACAACTAAAAGTAATTTACATCCAGCGAAAATAAGCAACATACAGTACTGTAGTTGCAGTCAACCACAACAGTTCATAAGGCTGTTCCAGTTTCTGCTTCATTTGAGCCGAGTGTGTTCGTTTGTGCGTTCCCAAGTTTAACCGTCGTTCAGAAAGACCCTTGTAAATGTTATTGTTAGCATCGAGGGGGGTTTGCTTCTAGAGATTGAGACTGTACCTATAATTAAATCCCCGTGGATTATCTAGGTGCATGTGCGATAGGGAAACCACGCTATTGACGTCTGAACCAAGAACGAAGATCGAGAAGCCACGGAAAAACGGCCAAGTGTGATAACCCCTTTAGTTAGCCTCAATTATTACGATAGCAAGGCTTAACTCAGGGCTAAAAGGATTCTAATTCAGTTTCGAGTAGCTCAATGGATTGAATAGGATGAAAGGGAGCTTAGGGAGGGCGGGAGAGAGGGTGTAAAAGCAAGCGTAGATCATCAAGGGAAGTATTTAGGTAGAGTGTTTATGTGTGTGTGTGTGTGACCAACGGAATCAAGGGGAAGTAGTCCATGGGGCATGAAACGTAAATGTGCTTGGGTGATTTAGAGAGGGGTAATGCGATCATGTGGGGTAGTGTGGGTGTGTGAGAGAGAGATTTACATATATTTACATAGATACACTGACCACACAGACCTTACGATCCCAGCGAGGTGGTCAGGGACAAATATATAAATTTACTATTACGGAAGCTAAGGGAGCCCACTTCGCTTTTGTTTCTCTTTCTCTCCCTCTCTCTTTGGCTTGTATCCATTCGGCCCCATTCAGCCTACTGTTTTAAGACGTTTACCCCCATCCAGGTGTCACTATTTTCTTGGTGAGTTGTAGCGAGTCAGCATATATATCTTTTTGTGTGGACAGCAAGCTAAATTTGTACATTTTTAGATAGACAAATTTCTCCGGCGAAGCCGGATTTCTCCATACAATGCTAGTTCGCTATCGCTCGCCAGGAAGATATTGACACCTGGATGGGGATAAACGTCTTAAAACAGTTGCCTGAATGGGGCCGAATGGATACAAGCCAAGGCAAGAGCGAAAAGGAGAGCAAGATAAAAATGTCCGGTGACCCCCCCTTAAGTGTGACAATGTGTGCAAGATAATAGTAAATATATCCATATAAACTGAAAGGAAAATCACGAGGACCAAAGATGCCTGTGGCTGAGTGTTATGGCGGATTTAAAGGGTTAAGTTTACTTTTACCTAGACTGAAATGGTCCGCACATATAAATTATAAATGAATGTCAAATACCGGGAGTGTAACACACTTTAAATCACCATAGAATAGTTATGCTGTAGATAGATCTTGTATGAGCTGATGAAGGTTGGTAGACAAATGGCTACCACTGGAACATCTCTGTTGGGAGGTTGTTTACTTCGAAAGTGTATCTGAGTGGCCGCTAGGAACTTACTCAACAAAGAAGGGAATAATGATGAAAGGGTTTAAATCATGATAATAAGGCTAGCTGTCTGTCTGTCAGTCGCATGAAGTCGCGATGATGAGAGCTGGTGAAAGCCGGCACTAGGATCGCGGCGAAATAAAGAGTAGGCTTAGAGATGTTATCAGGAGGAAGTATAGTTTAGCTCTGACGCAAGAAGTAAGGAGAAGTGACTCTCTGCTTTCGATTGTAGCTAGCCCCTGATGAAGAAGTATCAAATAAGGAGAAGTGACTCTCTGCTTTTGGTTGTAGGCCCCTGAATACTTACCCCATCTAACGACACCACCACCAATAGAGGACGGTTAATTTCGAACAGTAACTATACAGTTTATACCCCTCACTAGAGAATGTACCGTTCTTTAGAAATCGGTTATATTCGAGCTATAACTATATAGTTTCTAATATCAATAGGCTACCGCTTGCAGTACTCAATATCTCTCAAAGTTTCACAATTCATAATAGTTTTTTTTTTGTTTTTTTTTGTTTTTTCTATATTCCAACTTACTTCCTCTCTGGCATAGGCTGAGAGCCTTAACATTCACCGCTTTACAATGAACAGTGAAGCCCGTGAGGTCTTGTTCCAGTCTAGGGAGTGAGACATGTGAAGCACGTAGAGTACAACGAGCACCTGCCATCTTGCCTTCACATGAGGTACGGTGCTCACTCATGGCCTGAAACAACCCCATCTCTGAAGCCACCTCGTTCCCGTGCTTCACTGTCTCACCCCCTACACTCGGACTCTATCACTTACACACACAACGCCACCTGTTGAGCAGATAACTCACCAGGCATTGCACCCCTATAGCATATTTTGAATATGGGAATATTCATACAGTGCTATTTAATCAGGGAACAATGAGGGTATTTTATTGACGTTTCGGTGGGCTTGTGGTAATGCACTGATACTAGGTACAGCACAAATTCCATCCCAATAATATCTTCCCATTGATACATCGGGATTTGAACCCGGGACCTTTGGATTACCAGGCCAGTGGCAAGACCACTCCACCACACCTCCCCTTAATAGGCCCTTATAGGCCTATATCTATATAGTAGGCTACTGTTGTCTCTTATGACTGTTTAATTGTGATCCCCATTTTGTCATTATCATTATTGTCCTACCTTATAGTCCATATGCTACTACAACTAAATATATCGTGCTACATTCCATGTATACAATCTAGTAATTTTGCAGCAGCTTTACCTTTTTATGTATAAAATATTGTATCTAATATAATGCCTTTGTTATATGTGTAGGTTACTCAACGTCTATAATTATATTGTATTGGTTTTGTTCCTCACATTTAAATTTGTTTCAGTACCTGTATGAATTTCGGCCATATGTTCCCCATAGTGTTCGTACGTTAACTGAAAAGTATATAATCAAACACACACACACTGTGAATCAATCAGTTCCTCATATTACTTGCACTGCTTAATTGACCACTTGCGAGTTTCGTTCTATAAGGAAGTTGGAGCTGTAGACATCGATATTTAGCAGAATTACCAGCTAAAATATGGTTTGTAGTGCACATATAAATACATAAAACCCAATTCAACATACTTTCTATCCATCAGCAACCTTCATTAATTTTACATTTCGGTTTTAAATCAATGCTTACGGCTCCAACTTCCTTTTAGTCTGAAACTCGCAAGTGGTCAAATTGACCACTTGCGAGTTGAGGAGTAAATAAAGACATTCCGGTACGCAATTACTCTCACGAAGGAATATGCGAGACAACCACAGCAATCATCCCAGTGACTGTCTCCCGAGTAATTTACGCTTCCGCAGCTCTACCCATACACGTCATACACTAATATATACACATCCCTTCAGCAACAACATTACCAAAAGTGTGGAACACATCTTTTGTCTCATGTTGTACGTGTTTATAAATATATTTTCTCTAGATGTTACGTGTTTACTATTCAGGTCGACCACTGCAGCACAATACAATGCTAGGGGAATTTATCCACTACCGTTTATTGCTTTGTTGTGTATTCATGAATAATATTCTATAAGCAAATAATTCCAACCTCACACTCCACAAATAACCGATCATGTGAATGGCATATAATACAACGTGAGTAGATTACGCTAATTATTTACATTATTTAAAACATATTTAAATTGTGGAGCATCAGACGTTAGACGGCCAACCCTGCTATTCTGGTCATCTTAAAAGTGGCTGCTTCACACAATGCGGGACTTGTTAAGTTGATCAGGTCTTTTCGTCTTTTCGTCTTCAGATTGATATCAAGGTTCTTGAGCCATAACAAACATATGCAATGATACAAATGCCAGCATTCATGGGTCAGCAATATGATGTCTCTGGTATCTTTATTCATTCAGCCATGATATATAATCGTATGTGAGTATACCATATACTGTATACTCGAAGATACACTCTACTTATGACTGAGCACTTCACATTATCTTTGGGAAAGTGATATATAAAATTCTTTTGCTTCCGCTTGCATTTTCCACAAACACAGCTGTGCCCGTGTTGTCTTGGTGCAATGTTTGTATCTGCCGCCACGCCATCTTGCAGCTCCCAGTTACATTTGTAAGTGTGCAGACGATGTACCCCCTATGGCAGAGCCATCTTCAGGGGTGCTTAGTCAAAACTAGGGATCAATTGGGTGCCCGTTATGACCTTCCTCCTTAATAGATACTTCTTGGTCTCGCTAGACTCGTCGTCACCTGCTAATAATCTAGTGGATACCGCTATGTCTATAGCGGATGTCTAGCGGTTAATATCGTACCACATTTATAATATTACGTCATAGTTATATGGCAATCGTCATATAGTTATTCCTAAAGACTCATAAATACTGTACTATACTTTCGTAATAATAGGCCTTATATAACTTATCAAGTACTATGATAGGGTATTATACATAGAACACGTGTGTTGCACCACTGACTATCGTGAATCCACGATGCACTCCCCCCTCCAACACAATACCTGAACCCCACCTTCTACCTAGAGCTGCCCAGGAGCAATCTTGTGTTGCCACATGTCAATAGCGCCATGAGCAGGGAGTCTGGGTCTAGTCCTGATCCGAGGGGAATCCCCAACAGGTTGTGGTGGATCGACAAACGTAGCTTCCTCTGATCCCGCATCATCAGATGGAACTTCTTCATGTGCAGAAGACCCGAGCTCCATAGCGTACAGTCGTACGACTGGACGAACTGTAGTCCCAGTATCTGTCCTGAGCAGCGCCACTCGCCCTACTGAGCCTTCGCCCTAGTACACCTCCAATACGCGGCCCAACTTCCAGTACAATCGAAGATTTTCATCATGGATGAATACTACATCGCCTACAGAGGGTGCCGATGGATGACTAGGAATCTTAGATGTCCTCTCACGTAGTGCCAATAAGTAGTCATTTCCCATCTCTTTTTTAAATCACTGATAACCTTTGAAAGGTACTGGTACCGATGTGACACCGCAGCTTCGGTGAACAATGAAGGGTTCTCTAACTCTACCTGAGACTACAAATCGGTGGGAAATGAAGTCAACAGCTTGCCGTAGAGAAAATGCGCTGGTGTAAGTGGCAGTGGTTCTTGCAGCTCGGTGTATACATAGGTGAGAGGACGACCATTAACAACCGCCTCGGCTTCAGTGAGCACAGTCACTAGTTTGCTCCTCTTTAACAAGGCGCATCCTGTGTCCTGTGCAAATGATTTAGGAGTACTGGGTACCAGTAATCTGAAGCCACTGCATTAGTGTTCGGAATAAAGTACAGTATGTATAGTTCTAGGTTATATATCTAAAAGTGTGAATAACAGGATAGCAGACGTAATCTGCTGTTCCAGTGTGCTAATGGATAAGTGATATCAACAAATGGACTACGAAAGATGTACTCGAAGAAATGACTTGAAACTGGATTAATTTAGTTTTAAAAATTATATAGGCAAGTACTGGTTTGCTAACCAACTCGTAGCTGTTTTGAATAGTTTACCGAGTGTTATAGGAGGATCAAGAACAATAGAAAGCTTACAAATATATTATACTGGTATATAAACGAGATGAAATGGGCATGAGAGGGATCTGCCTTCTTTGGGCTAATTGAATTCTTGATGACTCCCGTTGTCTGTATGCTGATAATTATATCCTTACGGCGCACAAACTCGCACAGTTTGGGAAACACGATTATACTGTATACGATGTTGCCTGTATCTAAGTGACACGAACGGTAACGCATTAGGGAACAGTGGAGAAGGGGGAAGGCTGACTGATTGATGGCAGGAATGAAGTAGAAAGAAAAACCATAGAGATGGATTGGTGGGAGGGGGACACTGGGAGCTGGAAAAAGTCCAGAACGAATGTCGATCAGATTTAAGAGAAATGGTAAAATTAACAAATATAAACTAACGAATATGAAGTACTGCACATATCAACAGAACGTTGACCCATCCTAGTTAATCCATTGTGAATACTATTTGCATTAACACAAAACAAAAAAACGTATACTTACATACTAATTAATCTGAATTATTGTCTATATGTGTTTAATGTTTATACGGAAGAGTTCGTGTGTATTCTGGAAATTCAAACACTCCTGATAACAAGGTTTTCATTCTGCATGTAATAACATGAAAGGAATAATAAATTATTATAGAATTAAGTAAGACATTTGTTTATCATTAACCTTACATGCATAAAAAGACATACATTTACTACACATCGACGTGAATAAAATGTATTATCAAAATAATTATGCTGCATGTAGTCTAATGTAAAGTGGACCCATTTCTATCTATCTATCTATATACTCACCAATCCCCACTTTTCATAAAAAAGAAAAAAAACAGAAAAAAAAAATAGGGGAGGGGGCACTCAAGACAGCCAGAATAGGGACAACACAACAGAATAGGTTCGAATCCCTGGACTGCCAAATGTACTTGTTGATTTCATTGATTGAATTTAGGAGTAAAGTCGGTTGGTGGAGGGAACATAATAATTCATTCAGGTTCAGGGGTAGTTTATAGAGAGGCCTTCCTTAGGGTTAAGGCCCCATTAATTACTCCTTCCATTCATCTATCCATAGCCTATGATAGCGCAGTTGGAATGTGTGTACATTCTTAGATTGATATGCAGGATTCGAAACTGCATAATAAATCGTAAGCTTGTCCACAATTCTTTAACTGTCTTCGTAGCGCAATGGATAAATGCACTGAATTTCGGTGTGAGTATCCTAGGTTCGAATCCCTGGACTGCCACATGTATTTGTTGATTTCATTAATTGAGTTTAGGAGTAAAGTCGGTTGGTGGAGGGAACTTAATAATATATATATATGTTAGTAAAGCCAGGTAATAAATTGTCTTTAATACATACGAGGTTGAAAGAAATGGCAATTTCTGCGTTGGAAATTTCATTATTCAAAGTTTCCAGGTCTCTGATGAGTTTTCGCTGGGTGGCAGGAAGTAGATGAGCAAAATTCATGGTGGTACAGGGTTACATAAATGTAAATGATGATACAGGATATACGACGCGTTTCACTGGACAACCAGCATTATCAAGTAAGGATGGAATGATATAAAAGGTAAACAGGAAGGGTATATATAGAGGGTGGAGGATCAGAGGAGGCGAAAAACAGGGGGCAAAAGTCTACTATTGGTGGAGGGGTATTCTAGGAAGGAGAAAGGGGGAAACCGCTTCACGCATGCGCACTGGATGCGGGATGGTGGTCGGTTGGTGGGGTCGAAGCTGATTGGCTGCGTGTCGAGGGGCGTGGCCTAAGTTATGTGGCGCCTGCGGAAGACGAAGCTGAAGGAGGTAGCGCGGGGGGCTGCATCAAGCTTGGGTCACTTTCTTTATCGAGTATGGTGGTGTGTTTCTCTAACTCGTTGCGTGTGAGGTGAGGGTGGTTAGGGGTGAGATAGTGGTCTTTGATGGCTCCAGCCTGAAGGTGAAGAGTTAGCCGACGTGAAAGACGAGTCTGCGTCATACCAATATAGGAATGAGGTCCACAGTCCTCATAATTACAGGTATGTTGGTAAATGACATGATCATCGGTCATCGGGCTCTTTATCTTGGTGGAGGCTGGTTTGTTGCGGAGAACGAGGTTGGAGGTCTTGGGGGATTTGTAATAAATTATTAATTTGATTTTGTTTTCCGGGTTGGTTGGGTGGACATGCTTGGAGATTATTTCTTTTAAGACGGCCTCGTCATTTTTGTGTTCAGAGGACATGTAATTGCGGTAGATCTTAATTTCATTGGGGGGGGTCAATGTTGGGAGGGCTTTGGGTGTACCATTTTTCAAGATGGTGGTTGATGGTGCTGGAGATGTCGGAGTTGGAGTATCCGTTATTTACTAAAACTTGGGATAGTCTTTCTAGTTCCTGGTGGGTGTCGGCCCAGGTAGAGCAGTGCGTGAGGGCTCTCCTAACATAGGCGGAGTTGGAGGATAGAAGATAACGGCGGGGGCATTCACTATCGCCGTTGAGGCATTGTCCTGTGTTAGTTGGTTTAATGTAGACGGTGGTTTTGAACCCATGGGCGTTCAGAGCTACGAGGATGTCGAGGAAGAGGAGTTGTCCATTGTTAGATTTTTCAAAGGTGAAGGTAAGTCCGGAGGAGGTCATGAAGCGACGCTGGAGTTCCTGTAGTTCGTGGAGGTCCTTGATTTGCACGAAGATGTCATCCACGTATCTACAGTAGACGGCGGGTCGTTGGGCAGCTAGGAGCTCTTCCTCGATGGTACCCATGAAAAAGTTCGCAAAAAGAACTCCTAGAGGGCTGCCCATCGCCACACCGTCTATCTGCTTGTACATGTTGCCCCGGGGGCAAAGGAAGGGGGCCTCCTTGGTACATAGCTCCAGTAGTGTTTTCAGGGCCTTCTCCGGGATGTCCAGTGTTGGTGTATCAGGGCAATGATAAATACGACGTAGAATCATGTCAATGGTCCTATCCACTGGCACGTTGGTGAACAGGCTTTCTACGTCGAGAGAGGCGATTGTGTGGTTGTTGTTACGGGGGGCGTCTCGTAAAATTTCCAAGAAATCGTGGGCTGAGTTAAGGTTGAATTGGCTGGGCACGTAGGGGGTGAGGAGGTTGTCCCCTGTTTTTCGCCTCCTCTGATCCTCCACCCTCTATATATACCCTTCCTGTTTACCTTTTATATCATTCCATCCTTACTTGATAATGCTGGTTGTCCAGTGAAACGCGTCGTATATCCTCCGGGTGGTCGGGGGCCGGGGGAGTGCTGGAGCGACCTTGTTGACCCTGGTCTCTGGGTATTCTCCTGGGTGACCTAGATGTGTGTGAATTTTGTGTTTTGTCTGTGTTTGTTCGTTGTTTTGTCTTGTGTTTTGTGATTTCCTGTTCTTGCTCTGTCTTGAGTCGGCCACCCCCAAGAAAATACAAAACAAAAAATAATAATAAAGTAGAGGAAAATAAAAAAAAACAAAAATAGGAAAAGTGGGGATTGGGCCTGAGCACACACACATATATATATATATATATATATATATATATACTGTATATATTAAATCATATATTTAATGTGAATATCTATTTTATTAAGGGAACATGTTTATAATTCTAAGTTTTATCTATCTCTCTCTCTCTCTCTCTCACTCACTCTCACTCTCTCTCTCTCTCCTACAGAACAATATATAAAGACTTGACAGAAGAGAGAGTGTAAGTGACAACAGGAATTGCATACAGAACAGGTGAAAGTGACAGCCGGATATTAGACATTATTGAGAAGAAAGGGAGAAGAGGAATAACAAATGCTATATAGAGGTTAAAGGCCACACTATAGGGAAGGTAGAGGGAAAGGAATTATAGGGTACCAAGCATAAAGACGAAAAGACATAATGTTAAAGAGGAAATTAATGATAAGTGAATAATAAAATATAGAAACAGGTAGAAAAGAACTATAGAATTAATGAGATTGAAATTCACAAACCTATAATTCAGTGACAAATGAAGATAATTAATAATATACCAGCCAGTATCTAACACTACTGTATGTAAATGACAAGGAAGGTGATATAGATAACACCCCTTTCTTAACATTAATCATCCTTTACAAACCCCAATATACTTAAATAAACTAATGATAGCATAGAGTTCTCCCGGGACTCCAACTCGGGTCCAAACCTTATCCCTATTCTGGGTTCGAGGTGGGTCTGTTTGGATCTCATATGTTTCACTCCATTAATTCGAAATTATAAGACGTTGCACCTCATTAGTTTGGTGAAACTAATATGCGTCATCCCATTAGTTTGACGATAATAAGACGCTTCATCCCATTCAGGTTTCGTTTGTTTCTTGGGTGAGTAATGGTGGCTTTTAACGAGGGCATATACTGTATCTATCGACAATTTTAATTTTACAAATTTAGCTTGAAATGGGTCTGGGTGAGAATTTTATAATTTGAAGGAAGTCTGTGATGGCGTTTTTGTTAGCTAACAGGACAAACTAAATAACACATTGCTCGAAAACGGCAAAATCACGCAAATTCCTCATTAGTAATAAAAAAGGAATATCATAAAACCCGCAGGACGTCGGACTGGATAGTTTCAAAACGCGTGTACCCATGGAAAGAATACAAGCTAGAGCTACAAAGCTTATGGCTTAGAAGATTGAGCCATGACTCTCGGTTCGGAGCTCATTAATTATTTTCGTTCGAAACATGCGCACAACGAGGTCAACTAAATGAATTTTATAACATATTTAGCAGGATTGACAATGCGGATTATATAAAATGTTTAGCCTTAATATGAACACAACCCCAGCCATGGTTGACAGGTAGAATTATAACAGTTCAACACTATTTATTGTGGAAACGTTTTTCACACATAAAAAACATGTTTTACCTGGAACAAACTTCCCTCAAAAGTTGTAAATATTTCTTTAGTAGAGCATTTCAAGAAGAGAAGAGATCATATATTGCCTTTTGTCTCCCTCACTCACATAGAAAAACAAAATAAAACAAATTAAACACTCTGCAATTAGTAGTGCCCCACACAATAATTTTCCCCACTTCTAGTATCTCTCAAAAATGGTCCGCAAGGTCTTTGAGGTATTAACCACTCCTTGCACCTCTCTCTCTCTCACTCTCCCCTACCTCACCATAAATGAAGACTTGACAGATGAGAAATTGAGAGTGGTAAAGGCAGAAGGATAGAGCTGCGGTAAGAGTGACAGCCAACAAACACTCAATAATGAGAAAATAGGGAAAAAGAAAACCAAAATAATATATATGCCAAAACTATAGATATAATGGGGAGCACGAGGAATATATATATATATATATATATATATATATATATATATATTATATATATATATAAATATGAAACGGCATCGGGAAAAAAACTGTGGAACTTGGAACTGAAAAAGGAAAGCATGGGAATGCAAGGAAGCAATTAAGCAAAAACCATAGGCTTAGCAATAGAGACTATTGACAATATATACAGAAACGGGATAAGATAGGGATTAGCATTACCTAATCTTGAAATAAATATGACTAGTAAATATATGTAAGATTCTAAATACAATTTTAATATTAATAGAGGTGATACATTGCAAATAACATACAATGTTTCAGTTAATTTTGGTTCATATATATCGTAACTTATATATTCATTGCTAATGTATAGTCATCAATAAAGTAATCATCTAAAACATTAATACACAATTTATATTGTTCCCTAAAATTATAGTTTAGTAGGGAAATCGACACACGGTTATCCAAAGTATTGAACAATATAAAACTAATCAGTTGTCATAGTCAGGAAGCCAAGTTGCACATTTGGACAATGTTTGGGGTCTTATAAAACAGCATACAATGAAGGAAATCTGCTTGATCTAAGCAATGGTACAACACATATTTATATTGTAGCATCAATGCACACCCCTACATCGAGCCAAGTCTCGCAATATAAAAATAAGGACAAGAGTAGCTCGCAGAATGTGGGGAGCGACTCTTGTCCTTATTTGTATATTGCGAGACTTGGCTCGATGTAGGGGCATGAATTGATGATACAATATAAATATGTGTTTTACCATTGCTTAGATCAAGCAGATTTCCTCCATTGTATGCTGTTTTATAAGACCCTAAACATTGTCTGAATTTGCAACTCGGCTTCCTGACTATGACAACTGGTTAGTTTTATATTGTTTAATACTTTGGAAAACCGTGTGTCGATTTCCCTACTAAACTATCATTTTAGGGAACAATATAAATTGTTTATTAATGTTTTATATGATTGTGTTGTCAAAACAATCATTATCACGTCTGTTGTTGAATAGAGGATAGCTGTAAATGGCGACGAAATCGAACAGTCGTCAGCAGCCTATCCAGATCCCCGAAAGTTCAGTGTTGCCATACAGGCCTGGTCATACTAATTGGTCCCAACTATAGTATCAGTGCATTACCATAAAGCCTACCGAAACGCCAACAAAAAACCTTCATTGTTCCTTGATAAAATAGCACTGTATGAGTATTTCCATATTCAAAATATGCTACAGGGGTGCAATACCTAGTGAGTTAATTGCTCCATAGGTGGCATTCTGAGAGTGCCGGTGACTAAATGTTTATTATATTAGGCCACGATTAGACGATTTTATTCAGCTTTGGAAGTATCTGTGGTAGCTAAATGGATTAATTGAGATAGTTTGTAGCCTTTGTTAATGGTTAGAGGTCCTTCCTAAACTTTATAAAAATCATCTAATAATTGCCAAAATATAATGACAAGAACTCGCCGGTACAGTATGGGTTAACCCCATCAGCACCAGGACGCCTTTTTACCTTGGATTCTGGCGGAAATTAGATGACTTTGTGTAGTTTAAGAAGGACCTAAGTTACTAAGAGGGTTTTGTTAGATCGTATTTACCCATTTGAGTTGTTTAGGTAGATTATAAGCTAAAGAGTATCGTTTAATGGTAACCAGAATATGATGAGAATTACGTCATAGTGGTGAAGGGATTAAAGGAAATATATGGAGAGAAATGTTCGGCACATCGTAAAATACAGGTAAATATCATTAAGAGGACACAGACTGCTTTTTTGGCCTATAAATTCATTCATTCATAAATTCTTAGTTTCCTCGCTAGACATCGCTAAAACTTAGAAAAACATCCCCTGGACCACCTTCATTATAAATTTGTATATTTTTCGATAGAAAAATTTCCCGGCCAAAGGCCGGTTCCTCTTAAAAATACAGGCTCGCTATCGCTCGCCAGGAAAAAATCGACACCTAAATGGCACGATAGGTCTTAAAATGTATAACGAAATGGGACGAAAGGTCTTAAAATCACCAAATAAATGGGCTAAACGTCTAAAACTCTAAGAAATAATGGGACTAAACACAAGAGAGAAAGGGGACCAGAAAAACTACCGTCTCCCCTTAAACATAGCATGTGTTATGGTGCTCAGCGATTTTCCCGGACGAAAACGACACCCCATATTGATGATGATGTGGGGCACAAATTATGCTCCCGTGGGCCCTAATAATTATGTGACACTAATTATGGGTTTGGGTTCCACATACCCCATAATTTTTGTTTGTGTTTTTTTTTGTTTTCTATGTGAGTGAGGGAGATAAAAGGCAGAGCTACCTGTAGCGAGTGCCTCCCCCATAGTTGAAAGAGTGACAGGGCCAAAATCAAGGGACGTTCGAGCCAATATGCCTTGACACACGGAGCTGAGGGAAAAAGGGCTCCTGTGATACCGGCTTAAGGTCAATGAGGTCATCCTGAATTAACAGGTAGAAAAAGTAAATATCTTCAATAACTTTGTTGGGCTCTGACTAGATTATTGATGGTCACTATGGCCCATGATGATAATAATAATAATAATAATAATAATTATTATTATTATCTTAATAATAATAATAATAATAATAATAATTATGTTATGCCGGGTTGTAATCCAACTCGCTTTGTTATGTATTCTATATTTATCCAGGTTTCGGATATTTATAAATGGATAATGCTCAACAGGAATATATCTCGCTTCATGAATATTACTTCTAAATTACTCAATCGCTCTCCCAATAACGCAATAAACAAACAGTATAAATTACACTCATATTTATTCTTAGGTACATATATTCTTAGGTAAACATAGGTACAGAAATGGGGTATTAAAACCTCTACTATATAGAGTAGGATTCTTAATATGTATACACTGTGATTGATAGAGTTGAAAAGATTTTACTCCCTGATGTAATACAGATGTCACTTACAAAGTATACACATAGGAAATACGCAGATACATACACAAATAATAAATATTAATGACGATATCTATGTGGGCCAAGTGTATAACGCGAGGTATAGTAATTATAAGGTATGGCAACTGAGGTTAACTACTCAGCTGCGCATAAAGCTGCGCGGCATAAAAGACAAAGAATGCCACGCTCAGGTATACATTCAAAGGTACCGCTCTCGGGGGTACAGGTCAGACGGACTGAGGTCAGGTTAAATATAATCTCGATTTAGTGCAATGTAAAATCGAGGTTAGAAGATATGAACTTCGCTTTAGTATAGGGGAAATTATAATTTAAAACTGATTTTAACTATCAAAGAGTTATTGTGAATAATTTCTCACACGATACACACAAAATAAATTCAATCGAAAATGAGTTAATATTACACGGAGTAAGGAAATCAGATTCACAGTAAATATAGTGAATGAATTATAGCGGTTAAAATGCTATAGACAAGTATGTTTGAATGAATTAACAAACTACTGAAAGTAACGCAGAACGAAGTAGCACTTTATTATAGCTTAATAAGGGCTATAATAACCTAGATACAAAACAAAGTAGTATTCAAAAAATAGCCAAAGAGGATGGCATCAGGAGTCTGAATAAATTATCAAACTGCTGAATGGAACGCAGAACTAAGTAGCGCTTTACTATAACTTAAATAATTGTTATAATGATTTAATTACAGAACGAAGTAGTAATATATCAATAGCCCAACATATAGGCTTGATGAATAAAGGAATGTATAATCTGAATTCCTAAGTCGGTGGCGAAAGAATTACATAGCCCGGGTAACGTATATGATTAGATTATTCACAAGAACTAATACAAATTAGATATCTTGAATATAGATTAATTCTAACTCAACGGACGGGTTCTTTACTTTCAATGGTGGCAAATTTATTCTATGAGTATTCTCTGGTTAGAAATGGACGTAATATGGTCCTGAGTTTTAGAAGTTAAGTTTAGGTTATTGAGAAGGAAAATAGCCCTCGTTATACACTTCACTTCGACTTGGACACACAATGAATAATAACACAATAGAATAAAATCTGAGAGCATTCACTAAGAAACACTTGTAATCTTGACTATATAACGTATGTAAGCGTGATAGAATAAATGCTTGAACACGAATTACATAGAAAATACACCGTACTTATGTTATTTTAGCTTACATAGGTTTGTTGATATAAATTGTACATAATATAATTAATTTTAAAAACAAACAAATTTAATTCAAACAAACCTAATGCACGTATTTAATGGCATCTTCCATCCATGTAAGTGTAATACTATAACAAGAACAAGTAATGTTTACCTATTAACCCTTTCCGTACCGGTGTCGTACTTTTAACTTTACTCAGGCTGCTATTAGACAATTTGTTTCAGTTTCCAGCAATTAACAGGCTTCGAAATATCTTACTTAACCGTTTTTACTACCACAGATCCTTCTTAAACTGAACAACGTCGTCTAAATATAGCTAGAATAAAATGGAAAATACGTCGTCGGTACAGAAGGGGTTAAGGATTCAATGTTGGAGGAAAGCCACTCGAGGTTTGATAAGGTTATCTTAGATCTTACAGTATATATCACTATGACTTGCAACACAATACCACCAACTGAGGGAACTCCAGAACCCAATTTCAATATATATTCTCCATTTTGTGTAAAGTCACTGTCATATGTTTGTCTCTATTATAGAAAAGCAAGTCATAGTGATATATACTGTAAGATCTAAGATAACCATATCAAACCTCGAGTGGCTTTCCTCCGACATTGAAACCTTAACCCCTTCTGTACCGACGAGGTATTTTCCATTTTATTCTAGCTATATTTAGACGACGTTGTTCAGTTTAAGAAGGATCTGTGGTAGTAAAAATGGTTAAGTAAGATATTTCGAAGCCTGTTAATTGCTGAAAACTGAAACAAATTATCTAATAGCAGCCTGAGTAAAGTTAAAAGTACGACACCGGTACGGAAAGGGTTAATAGGTAAACATTACTTGTTATAGAATTACACTTACATGGATGGAAGATGCCATTAAATACGTGCATTAGGTTTGTTTGAAATAAATTTGTTTGTTTTTAAAATTAATTTTATTATGTACAATTTATATCAACAAACCTATGTAAGCTAAAATAACATACCTTGTCGTAACATAATATAAGTTAACTTGACCTAACCTAACTTTATATTTAACAAGGTCTCTCTAACTATTTATAATTAATATGTTATATTTATGAGATTATTTTGACAATTCATTTAAACAGTGTCGTGTTGCATTCTGTACTCTACTGTATTGTATGTTCCACAGTCTTACCCAGAACAGTCTGAAGAAATAACATTAACAATATGATTTTTTTAGATTGTTTTTCTATGTGAGTGAGGGAGACAAAAGCTAAACTGCCTGTGATGAATGCCTCCCTCAGAGTTAAAAGAGTGACAGGGCCCAAATCAAGGAACATTCGAGCCAAAATGTCTGGACACACGGAGTTTGAAGCAATTATAATCATAGGATGAGGGAAAGATGGATTCAGGGAGAGAGTTCCAGAGCTCAGCTGTTGAATACAAGAAAGACTGGGAGTATCGTGTCACTCTTGAGTTGGAGACTTGCAGAGTAGGGGTGGGATTGTGTTGCAAGACGGGTACTACATGCCCTACGTAGAAAAAGTAGTATACACTGAGAGAGCTCTGAGGAACACTATTTATTGTAGTAACGATAGAAGAGTGAGAGAGATGCAACATTGTGGCGAAGAGAGAGAGAGATTGCAGAGAATCGGTGAGTGTACGGTTGTTGATGATATGAAATACTTTCCTCTCTACTTTGTCTAGAAGTGCTGTGTGAGAGGATCCTCCCCACACATGTGAAAAAATACTCAATACAAGGATGCACTGTGCCCCTGTACAGAGCAAGAAGCTGTGCAGGGGTAAAGAACCCCTTGAGACGATTGAGCACTCCCAGCTTCTGGGAGGCCGCGTTAGCAAGACTGGTAATATGGTCTTTCCAAGAGAGAGCAGAAGAGAAAGAGACACGGCAATACTGAGAGAAGATAAAGGGTTGATTTTTGTATTGTTGACAAATAAGGGATAGTCTTCTGGGAGTTCACAACGGGTAGATAGATGGAGACATTGGGTTTTAGAAGCACTAACCCGAGAACGGCGCGCCATTGGTTTTTAAAAGTGCCCGCCAAGCGAGCATATTTTCATACACTCCTGCCTAAAATCGTCATTTTCCGATAAATATCGTTATTACTTATTCATATGCGCTTATTTTACTTTTAATATGAAGATATTAACATGTAACAACAATAAAACAAGTGGGAATAGTATTTGGGGAGTGAAAAAGACAAATTATTGCCGACCCTCATCATGAGGTGAGAGGCGCACGAGATATACACCGTCCCTCTTCGAGGCCTGAAGCCAGACTGTTCTCTCTCATTTGCTGTCTTTCTCTTGCCACGCTGTCTCTATTATTATTATTATTATATGAGATGCCGAAGTCTCCAACCAGGGTGCAGAAACACCATCAAGATCAATCCACACAAAACACCCGGAGGCACTGGAGAGAGACTATGGCAACTTAGGAAAAAATAAAAACATACACTGTATACTGTACTGTACATATACACATATTAAACACAGACAACATATTATGCAGTGGAGGATATCAAACTTAAATAAATACAATAAAATTGAATAAAATAAGTTTAAAAATTAGAATTAATGCTGCAAAAAAGCATTAACTCTAGACTTAAAAATGGAGATATTAGCTGAATTGACTAGGTCATTTGGCAACTTATTCCACAAGTCAACCATGGCCGACACAAAACACCGTGAAAACTGTGTAGTAGAAAAATTTACACGGCTCATGGCAAGATAATTAAGATTGCTTGTGAATCTAGTTGCACGAGCCCGGACATAGGGCCCTGGCAGAACCCCATGTAAGGGATGCTGAGGGTTGTTAAAAACTTTAAATAAAAGACTAAGGGCACCAACTTTACGTCGATGACACAGATCAAGAGACAAATTAGGTAGAATAAAACTGATGGTATTTAGCGACCTGTCAAGCAACTTGAGATGGCAGTCAGCTGCTGACAACCAGACAGGTGAGCAGTACTCGAAATGTGGCAAAATAAAAGCATAAAAAGACTTGATAACTGTGGCGTCACAAGCAAATGTTTTATAAACCTTGCGAAGCAGACCAATTTTTTGGGAAATGGAAGAGGAGAAAGAACGAATATGCTTTTCAAAAGTAAGTTTGGGATCAAGAGTAACTCCTAACAAACGCAGAGTATCCACATTCTCAATTTGCTCGCCAGAAACTTGTAGATAAGGATGGGGAGGATCCAAGGTACGAGATCTGCTGATGATAATGGAGTGTGTTTTACTAGCATTAAGTTTCATGCCCCAAAGATCACACCATGATGTAATTTTGGCTAAATCCCTATTCAGAGCAGTAGCAATTACGTGTCGATCTATTGGTGATGCAATTGACGCATATAAAGTTGTATCATCAGCATAGGAGATTAGTTTATTTTCAAGCTCGGAACACAGGTCAGCAGTAAAAATAATAAAAAGCAAAGGCCCAAGGACACTGCCTTGTGGAACACCAGAAAGAACAGTAACAGAAGGGGAATGACACCCATCAATGACCACAGACCGAGATCTTTTCGTCAAAAAATCTTCAAAGATCCTTAAAAAATTGCCACCAATACCAATGAGCTGTAACTTAAACAGAAGTGCTTTATGGTTGACTAAATCAAAAGCAGAACTAAAGTCAATAGCCACGACGCGAGACTCATGTCCCTGGTCCAATGAAGATTGCAAGTCATGGGTGAGTGTCAGAAGTGCATCACATGTACCCAGTCCCTTACGAAAACCAAACTGTGAGTTTGGTATCAAATTATGACTATTACAATAAGAGGAAAGGCGTCTGGACAAAAGCCTCTCATAGAGCTTAGATAGGATAGGTGTAATGGAGATAGGGCGATAGTCATTAGGAGATGATGAGGCAGTATTTCCCTTTGGAATAGGAGTGATAATAGCCTTACGCCAGCAAAGAGGAAAACAACCTGATTTCAAAAGCAACCTAAACACCACTGCTAATTTAGGTGCCAAGACCACTGCAACCTTTTTAAAAAAGAGAGGGAAAAACCCATCCGGGTCTGTGCCACCATAGGTATCAAGATCCAGCAAGTACCTTTTCAGTTCAGCTGATTTGAATGCCATTGAATTGAGGTTGAGTCTAGGGAAACATGTCAATGGCAAAGACAATTCCTGATTACTCTGCTTATTAATAAAAATATTAGATAGAATATTGGCCTTCGATAATGGATAAAAAGAGATGGAGCCATCAGAATCACAAAGAGGAGGCATGGAGGAATCTATTCCAAATAAAGAGGATTTCAAAGCGGACCACCATTTATGAGGCTGTGTAGCTCCTGCCAGAACATCCTGAAGATGGGAGTTATAATCCCTCTCAGCACCATCATAAACTCTCTGCGCAGCTTCCCTTTTAAAAACATAATTTTCCCAATGCAAGGGGGTTTGATTACGCCTCCATAGACGATATGCAGCCTGTTTGTCATCAAATGCACGCTTGCAGTCATCATTAAACCATGCTTTATCCCTGATACGAGACTTAATTGTCTTTGATGGAATTCTTTTGCGAATGATACCAAGAAGGGAATTGTTGAGAGCTGAAACCAGGTCATGAGATCTTAGTATGTGATTCCACTCAATATTACAAACATCATTACAAACGTTGTCCCAGTTAACCCGGGATTTAAGGTAGACTTTACGTGAGAGAGTAATATCAGGAACAGAAAAATCAAGATTAATTTTACACATGATGGCATTGTGGTCGGAAGTGCCAACAGGTACAAGAACGGAGGTTTCTACAACGCCAGGAATGTCTGTTAGTACTAGATCAAGACAATTTCCAGACATATGAGTAGGTCCTTGGATTAGCTGTTCACAACCAGATAAGTTTGCAAAATCCAATGCAGCATGACCATTTCTATTAGTTGGAGAGACCGAGTTCAACCACTCTTGATGATGCGCATTGACATCACCAACAAAAATAAAAGATGATTTGACATCTACAGACTGTATTGAAGCCATGGCTGTTAAGAGACGGTCATATATGTCATTGTTAACATCAGGATTTCTGTACAGGCTAAAAATGTAATGATTATGATACTTGCTGGAAACTTTAACTAACTGCATCTCATGGCATTTACAAATATGGTTAGTTAAGTGCTGAGCATTATACCCA
Organism: Paralithodes platypus; assembly: GCA_032716605.1. Lineage (NCBI taxonomy): Eukaryota > Metazoa > Arthropoda > Malacostraca > Decapoda > Lithodidae > Paralithodes > Paralithodes platypus. The sequence goes on from CM064511.1 coordinate 1,792,100, forward strand.
GATCTAATATACAAGCTCATTCCACGAGCACGAGGAATAGAATCACGCCGAATAAGAACTGGTTTACCGAAGTTAGGTATAAGAAGTTCAGAATAATCTCTATAACCAGAGACAAGGGTTTCAGAACAATATCATAATCAACAGATGCCAATGTAAGATCCTTGATGTTCTTATAGAGACCACGAATATTGGAATAAAATACACGACAACTTGTAGCAAGTTGTCTGTGAGGACCGGGATTAACTTCTATATCACCGGACAAAAGTAGAAACAAAAACAGAAAAAGTTGAAAGCAATCCATATACAAATACATAAAGATGGATATAAACAGGTCGACCCAGACGGAGCCATCACATCTGGGTAAGGTATAAAACAAGCCCCAAAGACACCATATCCAGGGGGGAGCAGTAGCGGTGGATTTTATTTGTTTAGAAAAGACGAGAAACAGAAAAAGAATGCCAAATCTCCTGAAAATCCACCAGACTCAAAAGTCTTCCTCATTGGCCTGCTAACCACCGTGGGGAAAAAAACAGGAGATTGCAGGAAAAGGAAGGAAAGTTGTTGTATAGCACCAAACAGCAGGGATGGATGTAAACAGACAATGGAAGACCTTGGTGCAGGCTATGGCAACATCCTAAACATCCATCATGTCTCTATGCGTCCCTGATGACCTTGACACCGGGTGGGAGATATTGATGCGCTAAATAAACCGATAAACAAGGGAATAAGAGGAAAATTAGGTGATAATTGAAGAGGGGGGGGGGGGTTGACACATGTGGACGAGTGATAGAAGGTATGGAGGGGAATTATCTCACTTAATCACATATTACTTTTTTTTTTTTTAGGCCTTGGATTTTAAGAGTCCCGCCGACTTCGCCCAGTAAAACCTCTTAAGAGTCTCTTCACCTTTCTCGGGTTAAAGGCAACCAGGTTTTCTCTGCCCGAATTGGAAATAGTAGTTAGATAAGATAAGTGTTGTATGGCTTCATTATGTTTGTTTTTGAGGGATTGTTTGCTGGGGCATTCATGAAAACTAATTGAATAGTGTAAGGTAGAGTTGTCTGCATATGAATGGATAGGACTGGAGGTACAGTTCAGAAGATCATTCATGAAAATTAGAAAGAGAATTGGAGATAGGACAGAACCCTGAGGAACACCGGAGTTGATAGGATGAGGAAGCGAATGATGGCCGTCCACAACCGCAGCTATGGAACGGCCGGAAAGGAAATTAGAGACAAAGGCACAGATGGAGGAATAGAAACCGAAGGAGGGTAGTTTAGAAATTATAGATTTGTGCCAGACTTTATCGAATGCCTTTGATATGTCTAGCGCAAAAGAAAAGATCTCACCGAAGTCACGAAAGGAAACTGACCAGGAGTTAGTAAGATATGAAATAAGATCACAAGTAGAGCGACCCTTAAGGAAGCCATACTGGCAATCTGAAAGTAAATTATGAGAAGAGAAATGCTTAAGAAATTTGGAAGTAAGAAAAGTTTCAAAAGCTTTAGAGATACAAGAGATGAGAGCAATTGTAAGTAAGGCTTTATACAGGGTGTCCCAGGAGGTAAGGGCCTAACTTTGGGAAATGATAAAACAAGGTATTCTAAGCATAACATGTTCTATAACAAAACACATCTAAATCACTGTAATGGACTCTTCCATGTCAACTAATTTCCAATTGGTCCAAAGTGAGATACCGGTAATATGTCTATAATAATTTTGTAACTTACAGAATTATACTATCTATATAATAAGATGTTCAAATAATTGCAGTTAGAAGGACGTGTGGTAGGCACTAGGACAGCTAGGCCAGCCTTATGGGGAAATACTTAGGACAATTTATTATTCAGCATGCAATATTTCTATAACAGAGATTTGGAATATTTCTTATAGAACATTTTAAGCTTAGAATACCTTGTTACATCATTTCCCAAAGTTATGCCCTTTTCTCCTCGGACACCCTGTATAAAGCCAATATGGAGAGGATACTACATGTACAACCTCCAAGGGTAAAAAAGGATGAGGGTCGGGATTACAAGCAACTCTTGGCCCTTGGTTGTACGGGCGCGCTAATAAGTCATGTACACAGCTGTCATTACGTATAGCTTGCTCTGTGCTGTATTACTGTCTGTCAGATGTTGAATAGGGTTGGTAAGTGTAGGAACATGGTTGTATATCTCAATCAAAAAGAAGAAATCATGTGTAAATATTGCTGATACCAATTATTGCTCAAAACATAATCTGTGCCGAGACATCACTTATTAGCGCGACTGTACCATTTTCTCCTCCAGTCAAGTTTCTGTCCTTGATCCACAAGAATTTAATAGAGGTTGCCCAGGTTCATTCTGCCAATACTTCAACTTCAACTCAAGATATGAAGATCTTGGTTCACCACTGCTGGATACAAATTCACTGCTAGCAATTGACCACTTGCGAAGTTTGGCCAATATGAAAGTTGGAGCTGTAGAAATTGATATTTAAAATAATTACCAGCTAATATTCAGCTGTAATGCCTTTATACATACATCAAATCAATTCCAGCATACTTACTATCCATCAGAAACTTACATTAGTATTGCATTTCTATTTTCTATTGATGTTTACGGCTCCAAATAGTGTATTTTCTATTGATGTTTACGGCTCCAAATAGTGTAGAGCCTGAAACTCGCAAGTGGTCAATTGGATGATGGAACATGTGGCTATTGATGAATAAAGCAAAATATACTCTAAAATTGAGTTATTATAGGTAAAATTCTTATATATAGGCTGGACTTTTAGATGTACAGCAGCTAAATCATGTGCACGTCCCAATACATGCCCAAGATCCTTCTTCACTCTATAGCCACTAACTAGTTAAAAAAAAAAAAAAAAAAAAGAGAGAGAGAGAGAAATAGAGAGATTTACAAAGATACACTGGCCACACAGATGTTACGATCCCTGTGAGGTGGCCAGGACTTAATCCTAGTAGAGATAGCAACCCTAAGATAAAGTGGAAGGAAAGGCTAGCAAAGATGAAGACAGAGAGAGAGGGTGCGGGTGGGGGAGGGGGAGGGGGAATCTAGCAGCTTAGGGTGTCGTGGAAAAGAAGCATATAATTTTTCCGTAAGGTACTTCACCAGAATAAGGTACTAGTTTTGGTGAGAGAGGAAGTATACATAAGAAGCCAGTATCACACAAGCGCATTTTCCCTCAGCATTTATCCTTAACACTGGTCTGGCAGCTTATTAGGTTAACATTTATAATATTTCTGCTACCTACATTTATCTATCAGCAGTCTAGTTTCCGATACCAGTGCAAAATACCTAGAAATGTTGCCAGAAAAATGTTGATTATCGAATGTTGACTATAATAAACTCTCGTGTGATACCGGCATAAGTAGCCTGAGTACCCTCGTTTTCTGGACCTCTGGAACCTTATTAGACCCTAATGTTCTTAAAGGCGTATAGTGCTTGGTTTTTGGTCTATATATTTAGCTACTAATTTGTTTCTTAGTTTCCTCGCTGGACCTCCATCAAGCTTAGAAAAACACCCCCTAGACCCCCTTTCAAGATAAATTTGTACAATTTTCGGTAGAAATGTCCCGGCCAAAGGCCGATTCCCTGTAAAGTTAAAGGCTCGCTACCGCTCGCCAGGAAAAAATCAACACCTAAACGGCACGAAAGGTCTTATTTTAATATTGACAACAGTTTGAGGTGAAAGGTCTCTAAATCGCCAACTAACAGAACGAACGTCTTAAAACCTCAAAACTAATATGCTAAACATGAGGGAAACGGAGGTACATAAAAAGCGTGTAATACCGCCTTAAGAGGGTAGCACACGAAACTGTCTAACCACATATGTTGATGGCAATATTTTTTCCGGGAAATTATTCGGTCTAAATTTATATAATGTCTTTGACTAAAAAGATAATTGTTCGCCGACATTTTGATGGAAATCTGTGAGAAATATAGCAATAGAGTCATTAATTCGAGACCTCCACAGCGTGACACATATATTACTAGTCACGGGTTATTACCTTCAGGAGACAACTGCTAAGTCAAATGTTGTAAATATAATATACTTCACGGTATATTAGCAAGATTGTTAACACATCATTTATATTGGCTGTATTGTTGTAGAGGTATAGGAAACTAAACTTAAGATAGATTATTTTGGGGAGTTGAACACAGATTATATAGTTTGATGACGTCAGACCATAATTGCCGAAGAGAGTTGCAGGATTAAAACGGCAGTGTGATACCGGATAAGCTGATTACCACCTTGTTGATGCTGTGTATGAAAGGGGAGGAGGTGGGTAAATTGGACTGAAATTTATATATACAGTATATATATACAGTATATATATATATATATATATATATATATATATATATATATATATATATATATATGCTGTATATATATATATGTATATATATATATATATATATATATATATATATATATATATATATTTTATTTTATTTTTTTCTAGTGAGTGACGGAGACAAAAGGCAGAACTGCCTGTAGCAAGTGGCTCCCCCAGAGTTGAAAGAGTGACAGGGCCAAAATCAAGGGACGTACGAGACAAAATGCCTGGCCACACGGAGTTTGAAACAATCTAAGTCATAGGAAGAGGAAAAGACTGATTCTGGGAGAGAGTTCCAGAGCTCAGCAGTTGAATAGAAGAAAGACTGAGAATAGCATTTCACTCTTGGGTTGGAGAGTTGTACAGAGTAGGGATGGGATTGTGTTGCAAGAAGGGTACTACGTAGCCTATGTAGAGGAGGTGGTATACACTGGGAAATGTCTGAGGAACACTGATTATTGTTGTAGCGATAGAATAGCGAGAGCGATGCAACATTTAGGCAAAGAGAGAGAGTTTGCAGAAAGTTGGTGAGTGAGCGGTAATTAATGATACGAAAGGCCTTCCTTTCTACTAGTCTAGGAGTGCGGTGTGAGAGGATCCTCCCCACACATGTGAACAATACTCAATACAAGGACGCACTGTGCCCCTGTACAGAGCAAGAAGCTGTGCATGGGGTAAAGAACCCCTTGAGGCAATTGAGCACACCCAGCTTCTGGGAGGCTGCCTTAGCAAGACTGGTAATATGGTGCTTCCAAGTGAGAGCAGATAAAAAAAAGAGACACCAAAAATATTGAGAAAATATGAAGGACTGATTTTTGTATTGTTGAAGAATAAGGGATAGTCCTTTGGGAGTTAAAGACAGGTAGATAGATGGAGAAATTGGGTTTTGGAAGCATTAAAGGCAACAAGGTTTTCTCTGCCCCAATTGGAAATAGCAGCTAGATCAAAAAATAAGTGTTGTATGGCTTTATTACGTTTGTCTTTGAGGGATTGCTGGCTGGGGCCTTCAGGAAACTAATTGAGTAGTGTAAGGTAGAGTTGTCTGCGTATGAATGGATGGGACTGGAGGTACAGTCGAGAAGATCATTTATGCTAATTATAAAGAGAATAGGAGATAGGACAGAGCCCTGAGGAAAACCGGAGTTGATAGTGTTACGGCTGGATCGGCAATACATATTCGGGATTCTTGATCGTAGGACAGAAATGGCTTAAGTGACAACGACACGCTCGATTCCAGTCCCAAATACTATATGCTCCAGACAACAAAAGCACCAACGCCCTACAGAGTTATCGTCTACGGTAACGAGGTACCTTAACTCGGCGAAAGTGTACAACAGGGGTAGGCTATGAGGCTAAACTCCCTCAGACATTTATAGGTTACGTTATTACTAAAGAAATGCAATATTCAAGAAACTACGTTAATATTAAGCCTCTAATAATGTAGAATAGAAGCAGGCTAAAGGTATGACAGTGAAATGCTAAATGACAAATGTACATGCCTACTTGAAAGCGTGTGCACTACACTAACTGCAAAGGATATAAGTATACATAACATACCAGTTAATATATACCAAAGGATATAAGTATACATAACATACCAGTTAATATATACCAAAGGATATAAGTATACATAACATACCAGTTAATATATACCAAAGGATATAAGTATACATAACATACCAGTTAATATATACCAAAGGATATAAGTATACATAACATACCAGTTAATATATACCAAAGGATATAAGTATACATAACATACCAGTTAATATATACCAAAGGATATAAGTATACATAACATACCAGTTAATATATACCAAAGGATATAAGTATACATAACATACCAGTTAATATATACCAAAGGATATAAGTATACATAACATACCAGTTAATATATACCAAAGGATATAAGTATACATAACATACCAGTTAATATATACCAAAGGATATAAGTATACATAACATACCAGTTAATATATACCAAAGGATATAAGTATACATAACATACCAGTTAATTTAGAAACATAGTAGTGGAGTAGATGTCTCGTGTGCACTGAGGGATGGTTTGAGGTCCTGGGTGAGAAGGGACTCTGCTAGTAATCGCGTGACACTATCGGTGGAGGTGAATAATATAGAAAAATTACACTTGTTAATGACATGACCAGAGGCCTCAAAATGGTTTCGAATGGCCGAATAGGAGGGCTTCGATAATGGAAAGCCAGTTCTAAATGACACTCCCTTATGCTCTGCAATCCTAGCCGTAAGATGGCGTTTGGTTTGACCAATGTAGGTCGCATTACAGCGACTGCACTTACAGTATAGTTATAAACCACGGAGGATCGCAATGCATCAGGGATTCGGTCCTTAAATCTAAAACATCGAGATATGGTCATAGGGATTGAAATACAATTATTAATGAGAGTTATGGTTAAAATCTCTTATTAATGTGTTTATTTTGTTTCGTATATTATACGATTTGCTACCTAGGAATGAGATACAAAAATATATTACGTTTCTTTGAGCGGTTTGAGCTTTACGTTGTGGGGAGTGTAATTTCGTTAATTGTGTTCCTATATAGGTGTCTGTGAATTGAGTTGGGAAGCCATTGAGTTTTAAAGTATTTCTTATCTTTCACTCCACCTAGAATTGGAATATCTATGTTGAACACATTTTGTAAGCTCTGGTAACTAGAGTGAGAATGAGATTCCTTTTGTATTGAATAGGAATGTTAGAGTTGAATTTGGTCATTAGTCCAGTAAAAGTGATTGTACAGTAAGCATCTTTTTTTATAGCCGCCCATGGGCTAGCCAAGGCCTGGATTCATTAACGGTCGTATGATCCAAAAACTCCCTTACGGCTCAACGCTGGCGACCCGGACATAGGGTACCGGTACACAAATATCGATAACACAACCCGCGACCATGACAAATTTGTCTGCTGTATAGCTCTTTATGACACACAAAGTAATTATTGAGGCAATATACATATTAACATGTGTTTAAAACACCCTTAACCTCTCCGCTGCATACCCCCTATAGTATACAGGCACCCCTGTGCGGAGGTATGACGACTTGGGCAACCCTTGCAAATATCAATGAAAAGTACATCAACGTGTAGGGAATGTTCGCGCACATCAAGCCATATATATTTGACCCCACAAAAAATGTCGGGGGGGGGGGGGGGGGGCGGTCCGTATTTGAAAAAAAGTGGAGCGAATGGCATCGCGCGGCCAGATTGTCATCGCGCGGCCAGATTGTCATCGCGCGGCAAGATTTTCCGGGTGAATATCCGCGCGGCCAGGGGGTAGGATTAGAGGGAGGGGAGGGTGGGTTAGGGCTTAATGTCGCATATGTATCCTATTTTGAGCACTTTTATGCTATGTAGAGTATGTGTACATATATGTACGTATGTGTATGTATGTAGGCCATCCATATACCAAGGAATATACCGCATATATACCAAATATGCGACATATAAGCAAATTATGAGAGAGTTTAGAGGCGGGAACTGAGGTGAGAGAGTTTACGCGGGAGACAAGTGCTTGTGTACATATGTGTACGTATGTGTACGTATGTAGGCCACCCATATACCAAGGTATATGCCGCATATAGACCAAATATGCGACATATAAGCGAATTATGAGAGAGTTTAGAGGTGGGAACTGAGGTGAGAGAGTTTATGCGAGAGACAAGTGCTTGTGTACCGCTTGAGTGAGTGCGGGTTTAGCTTGTGGCGGGGTGGTATCGAGAGTTGCCAAGTTGTACAGGGTCTGTTGGCTGTAATTGTCGTGTGAATATATTCGGATGAATGGTTCCATATGTGGGTGTTAGTGAGAGCCTGTGTTTTGTGTGAGGGTTCATTGTTTCGAGTAGCTTCGGTACGTGTGAGAGCGGTACAAGTGAGCGCGAGAGGGAGTTTCCTTTCCTAGTGTTTGATGCTTCGAACTATGCTCATGAATTATCTTTTCATCCATAATGAGATAGTTGAAGCTTAATATTAACTTTCTTTACTTTGTTTGAACCCCCTGTTAGGTAGTCTCTCTACAGCATACGGCGAGTTCACAGCTCCTCCTTTACCTAGTGAGTGTTATAGTTTACAGTAGAGTACCGTGGAGTAAAGTGGTGTTTTGTAATTTGCGAAGTTATTATGAAGTTATAGTGCTTTATTAGATAATTGTTATAGACTATTACTCTACAGCATTTCTTTCATTACTGTAGGCAGTGTGTGGTTGCTGCCGTGTGCTGGGTGGGCCTCACCTTGTCCCAGAGCTCCTTTCTTGTATAAGACAGCTAGTTCACGATATTCTGCACTTCGTCCGGTCTGAGCTGTAGACTTGGCTACTCCCGACTACCCAGAGAGTGGAGTAATCTTCACCGCCCTTTTGTATTGGTTCCCCGACATGGTTGCTGGCTGACAACTCGAGTGGTGATATCATGGTATCCTGATGATATGGTGGTTGTGGTAGAGGGCCTACCTGTATCACAGCAGGTTGGAGGGCCTGTGTGAAGGGCCTACCTGTATCACCACTGGTTGGAGGGCCTGTGTGAAGGGCCTACCTGTATCACCACTGGTTGGAGGGCCTGTGTGAAGGGCCTACCTGTATGACCACTGGTTGGAGGGCCTGTGTGAAGGGCCTACCTGTATGACCACTGGTTGGAGGGCCTGTGTGAAGGGCCTACCTCTATCACCACTGGTTGGAGGGCCTGTGTGAAGGGCCTACCTCTATCACCACTGGTTGGAGGGCCTGTGTGAAGGGCCTACCTGTGTCACTACTGGTGGAGGGCCTGTGTGAGGGGCCTGCCTGAATCAAGAGTGTGATGTTTGAACGTGGTCTGGGAACGTGCATGGTTAATCTTTGGACTGGTGTCGTGGTACTAGAGCTATAATTATTAGTGACTCCAAGCAGGACTTTTTACAGTGGAAGTCAAGATCTTTTAATCCATACAACGCAGCTCCTCTAGTGACCCATAATTGTCTTTTGCTTTTATGAGTGAGTGTGTGGGTGACTGTGGTAGTGGGGTATGAAAGAGTGATTGGTGTATAAATAAGTTATGGAGTTAACTAAATTATAATTGTGTATTAAAGAAATAATATGAATATAATAGTATAAAACTAGTATTATATTTTACTGATCCCACTATTGATTAACCCTTAATTAGCGGCGAGCAACATAAGTCGAGTTAAATAAAGCTGGACTATGTGGCGGTGCTCGACATAGGTCGAGTGGCAATTTCAGCACGTAATGTTGCTGAGAGAGAGAGACAAGTGGTGGCAGGAGAGTAGCGAGCGTATGACTGCTCCAGACCACCGCGGCGAACCTACTGACACGAATCTCACCTCCCTCCTACCTCTCTCACTCGCTATATAAGGAATTGTATGGGGAAAGTGCCTAATTACATGCTTTTTGCACTCGCGTTGCACGGTTATTGCAAGAAAACTAGCCATCATAAAAGGATCGTTATGGTGTCATTCGAAAGCTCTGTTTATGCCCTTTCAGGGATAGATACTTGTTTTACGTCCTGGGTCTTATTTAGGCATGAAAATGATCACGTAAACAGCCCTATTTTGGCTAAAAACACCCCGCTGGGCGGTACATATAAATAAACCGCATAGGCCGCTCTTAAGGTGTTAAGAGAAGGTGTAATATTATTAAGTAATTATTGAGTGCTTAGTCTTTAGTACTTACCTTTCTTTGAAATCACAGTACCTATGTTAATTGAGGTGATTTCACTTACAGTGGCGCAGTGTGTAGGACACACCTTCTCTTTATCTGGGATTAGTATGTTTACAGGAGCTCTGGTGGCAGTAAAATCTCTCTTTAATTAAATCTCGGAGCTGCTGGCCATAGTGTGCTTTAGTGAGCCCTACTAGGTGGGTTCACTTTCTCTAGAGTAGTTCGAACTGTGATTTTTAACTGAGTGGTGTAGCCGATATACTCAAGGAGGCTAAGGCATTGGGTGTGAATGGTGAAGAGGCACTGCTCAAGTTGATTACGCTTGCGAATGTGAGAGATGAAAAAGCAGCTAAGCGAGAGAGAGAGCTACACAAAGAGGAGAGAGATGACAGAGCAGCTGAGAGAGATGAAAGAGCAGCTGAGAGAGAGAGAGAGCGACAAAAAGAGGAGAGAGAAAGTGAGGAGGGAGTGAAAGCTCGTGCCCATGAACTTGAGGAGAGAGAGAAAGTGTGTGCCCATGAACTTGCCCTTGCTACACTTAAAGCTCAGTCACCAAGTGTTGAGAACTGTGACAGTAACCCCTCTCGAACTGTAGGAGATTCAGGTAAAGCTCTTATCCCTCTCTTCTCTGACGGTATTGATATAGATTCCTATTTGCTTAGATTTGAAAAAGTAGCTAAGTTTTATGGGTGGAAGGAGGAAGACTACCCGCTGCACCTTGGAACTCTACTGAGAGGTAAGGCACTCAAAGTTTACGTAGGCTTACCCCCTGACATCTCTAACGTCTATGAGGCTTTGAAGAAAGCCCTACTTCAGGCATTTCAGGTTGATTCTAATGCTTACCGTAAGATGTTCAGAGGCATGAAGGTGATTGCAGGGTTATCGATTAATCTAATAGCTTTATTTTGAATTTTGTCCAACTGCCTCAATGCAACCACTCCACTTCCACTCCACAGAGGTGAACAGTAATCCATCTGAGAACGCACATGACTTTTATATATTACGGCCAACTGCTCGTCAGTGAAGAATTCTCGAACTCTGTACAGGAGTCCCTGGTTTTTAGACGCATTCTTAGCAATGGTTCTAACATAATGTGTCCAGCTCAAGTTAGTAGTTAATGTTACACCGAGAATGTCAATACTAAGGGAAGTGGGAATATTTACATCATTAACAAATATATGGGAGTCAGTAAGTTTCTGTCGGTTAGAAAATTGAATGTACTTGGTTTTCTGTGCATTAAAGGAAACTAGATTCTCTTGTCCCCATTCATTAATTCTAGAAAGGTCCTGGTTCAGAGAAATTGCAGTGTTTATTTTTTTAATTTATAAGATCGGGTTGGGTGAAAGAATTGGTAAATGTGAAGGGCTTGGTGAATTGTGGAGATATCAGTATGGGCGCATTTGTGAGAAGGGCACGGATTTTCACGAAAGCATCCTGGCATTCCTGAGTCCACACAAACTTTTTCTTTGGACTGACTAGGTCTGTTAAAGGTGCAGAGAGGTCAGAAAAATTGGGCACAAAATGCCGATAATACCCACTCATGCCCATGAAGCACATTAGTGCCTTACGATCATGAGGAACAGGCAGTGACGCAATGGCTTCCACTTTGGCAGATACTGGGCTAACCTCACCCCCAGGAATATTACGTTGGCATGTCCAAACTCACTCTTGGCCAAGTTCACGGTTAAATGTGCTTCAGCCAGGTTGTAGAATAGGGCGCGCAGTTGAAGTTGGTGATCTTCCCATGATTTGCTGTATACTACCATATCGTCCAAGTAAGATTTCACCCCGACGAGTCCCTCTGTCACCCGGTGAATCAGTCGTTAGAAGGTTGCTGGTGCGTTGACCATCCCAAAGGGCATGACGGTGTAGTGGTATAAGCCGTCAGGGGTGACAAATGCAGAGATTCGTTTGGCACGCTCAGTCAGCTGGACCTGGTAGTACCCACGCAATAAGTCGATCTTGGTAATGTAGTTGGCGTCCCCCAGTTGGTCGATAAGGTCGTCCATCCGAGGAAGATGGTAGCAGTCCTGACAGGTTAGTTGGTTAACCTGGCGGTAGTCAGTGCACATCCGAAACAATCCATCCGGCTTGTCCACTAACAGGCATGGTGAAGCCCACTCGCTGCCACTCTTCTCCACCAGGCTATGATCCATCAGGAACTGCACCTCCTTCCTCAGGGCCTCCCGCTTCAATGGACTGGCGCGGTAGGGATGCTGCTTAATGGGTCGAGCACCGTCGACAAACACCACATCATGTACAACCAGAGGGCACTGCCGGGGAACATCGCCAAACAGCTGTGGATACTCATTAAGCAGGGATTCCAAGTCACCACTTTGGTCAGGCGGCAAGTGCTGGAATTTTAGATGAGGATTAGACAAGAAATCAGAGTTTTGCAATTTCGTGTCCGAGGGCAAAGAAATATCTTCTTCATCCGCAATAACAGAGTTTGCTACATCCACGTTCAATACAGGGGCATCATAGCCAGGATCTCTTACAAAGTATGGCTTTATCAGGTTCACATGTATCAGTCTCTCTGCCTTTCGTCTGTCAGGAGTTTTCAGGACATAATTTACATTACTGGTCTTTCGTTTTATCACATAAGGACCATGAAACTTACTTTGTAAAGGTTTTTAGGGATTGGCAAAAAGGCTAACACAAGATCACCTGGCTTAAACTCTCTGGCAACAGTTTTCCTGTCAAAATTGTCTTTCATTGTTACTTGAGAATCCTTCAGGTTTTTCATTGCATGTTCTATAGCAGTTTTTAATCTTTGTCTAAACTGGTGAACATAAGTAAGAAGAGGTTTACTGGAAGGTGTATCTAACCAAGATTCTTTTAGAACTTTAAGAGGACCTCTAACCTCATGACCATACACTAACTCAAAAGGTGAAATACCAAGGGAATCTTGTACACTACTCCTTACATCATACAACACAAAATTAATACCTTCATCCCAATCTGCATTATTTTCCTAGCAATACTTTGTCAACATTGACTTGAGAGTTTGATGTAGGCGTTCTAATGCACCGTGGGTACTGGCGCACTCCCAACTCATCCATAGTTTGTTTGAAAAATTTGGAGGTGAAATTGCTACCTAGGTCAGATTGGACAATACGAGGAATTCCATACTGAGTGAAGAATTTACTAAGGGCTTTTACGATATTCTGGAAAGTTATTCGCCTCAATGGAAAAACCTCTGGATACCTAGTGGTAGAACACATAACCGTCAGCAAATACTCATTTCCACTGCGTATTTTAGGCAAGGGACCAACACAATCAATGATTACTTTACTGAAAGGTTCTTCTGTTACTGGAATAGGATTTAATGGTGCAGGCTTTATTGGCTGATTTGGTTTTCCAGCCATTTGGCACCCATGACATGTTTTACAGTAGTAGGCAACAGATTGCTTCATTTTAGGCCAGAAGAGGTCCTTGGAGATTTTAGTATAAGTTTTGTTAACACCTAAATGTCCACCACTGAGGTCATGATCCACTGATGTGATAAGAGATCTGAACATAGTAGGTATAACCACCTGGTGGTATTCTTGCCAAGTTTCATTAGCCGGTACTTTAGGTCTGTATTTTCTCATTAGGATACCGTTCCTCACATAAAAGCATTTGGGAAAGTTCACTATCTCAGAATCCTCAACAGCCTTGTCAAAGAATGGTGCTAACTCAGAGTCTTTTACTTGGGCTTCTTTACCCTTGTCTATCGGGGCCCGACTTAAGTCCGTATCTATAAATCTGGACTATGTGGCGGGGCCTGACTTAAGTCTGTGTGCAATTTTTGAGCAAGAATGGCTCTGAGAGAGAGAGACGAGCGACGGGAGGAAGGTAGGTTACCTCATGACCGCTCGGCACGGACCCCGCACGCCTACTGACATCTACTCCACACACATCCACCCTCTCTACCTCGCCACACAGGGAATTATGTGAGGAAATTACCGTATTTTAGGGTTTTTCACTCGTGTTGCACGATCGTTGCAAGAGAACGCGTGGTCGTAGAAGGATGGTTCTGATGTCATTGGAAAGCTCAATTTAAGCCCTTTCAGGGATACATAATTGTATTACGCTCTGGCTCTTGTTTATGCACGAAAAAAGAACACGGAAACAAAACCATTTAGGGTAAAACCCCCCGCTGAGCGGGTAGTGGAAAAAAACTGACGGGCCCGCTCGTAATGTGTTAAGAGTGGTAGAATCAATTGGTATATTACATAGATCCTCTGGAGAAGCTAACACCTGAGATGGGTCATTATCAGAAAATAGGTGTGAGAGATCAACATCCACAGAATTAGTGCTATCTTTACGGTCATTCTGTTGAGCTGCCATGCTCCTAGTCATTACACAAGAAGGGAACAAAAAAGGATAGTCCTTTTCCAGCTGTTCTGTGTTATTACATAATGAGGGAGACGAAACTACAATGGGGTCAGGTACAACTTTTCCACCTGCAATATCATTCCCTAACAGAAAGTTCACTCCTTTCACAGGTAGTGACTCTTGAACTCCTACAGTGAAGTAACCACTAGCTAACTCAGTATTCAAATAAACCTTAGCCAGAGGAACAGTAACACCCCCACTAACTCCATTGATCAGAACACTCTGGGCCAAATAAGTCCTCCAAATCAGGCACCACACTTGTTAACATGAGGCTATGAGAGGCTCCTGTGGCCCTAAGTACTTGAATGGGATATTTTGTGGAAGTGTCAGAAAAAGAAACTGTTCCTATAGAACGAAAGGGTTGAAACTGATCAACAGAACAGCTAGGAAGGTCACTACCAGCTAGAACACTGTCTTGAGTCTCTGTGGGGTTATTAGGACAGGCACTCAAAACAGTCAGTTTAGAAGTTTGGTTAGAACTAGAAGTAGCTGGTTCACTGGTAGGCAAGTTAAAAGGAATGCTAGAAGTAGTCAGAACTTGTTCTGGGTGTCTTTCCCTGCCTTTAAGCTTAGGACAGTCCCTAATGTGATGACCGGTTTGTTTACAATAAGCACAAATCAACGTAGGTTTGGATGAGTTTGGGGTTTTACCTGGTTCAGTCTTACCAGATACAGTGCTCCCAGAAGTAACCCTAGTAGATGGCTGGGAGCCACCAGAACCATTCCCATCACCTGTTACACGAGTTCCATCACCACCTCGGGAACTTCCGCGAGAGACACTAATACTCCTAGACGAGTCAGTCCCCTTCTGCTTCTGCCTGAATAAAGAGTCACCATGAGTCAACCTGTAATTTTCAGCCAAAGTGGCTGCCTTGTTTACATTAGTAACTTCTCTCTCTTGTAGATACAATTTCAAGGAATATGGAACTTTGCGGAGAATTTCTTCTAACACAACCAGCTGACAGAGTTGTTCAAAAGTAGTTACTTTACTGGCTCTCAACCAAGCATTAAAGAGCCTTTCCTTCTCTTTGACAAACTCTAGATAGGATTGTTTCTCTTCCTTCTTTAGATTACGGAAATTCTGTCTATGAGTTTCAGGAACCTGGTCATAAGCCTCCAAGATAGTCTTTTTTAGATTATCATAAGTTATGCCATCACTAGGAAGATTAGAGTAAATCAACTTTGCTTTACCTATGAAAGCGGTTTGGGAAAAGAAACTCCACTGGTCTTTTGGCCATTTAAGCTGGTTTGCAACACGCTCAAAGAGATTGAAGAAATTCTCAACATCTGTTTCATCAAACTTTGGCATAAATTTTATCTGATTTCCTAGGTCAGAGAAAGATTTCTTTGCATTCACTTCTCTGTTTTTCACACTTTCTTCACTCTTCAGTCTCAATACTTCAAGTTCATGTAATCTCTCTTGCTCTTTTTGAGCATTTTCTTGGGCTTTCATCCCTCTTTCATACTCTCTCTGTTTTTCTTCGTGTTCTCTCTGTTTTTCTTCATGTTCTCTCTGTTTTTCGGCATTCTCTCTTTCATACTCTCTCTGTCTTGCTGCCTCCTCTAATTCCATCTTTCTAATCATAAGCAATGATGCGCTACCTCCATCACCATCGCACAAACTATAGGCTTCAAGTGGCAGCAACTCCTCACTTACCAATTTATCGATCACACGCTTCTTTACCTCAGCTTTAGTCATACTGGATTTGTGAGCAACTCCATACTTGATGGCTAATGCAATCCAATCAGTTTTCTTTATCTGGGAAACAGTCAAGGTACTCAAAGAAGGTTTCTCAACAAACTCATCGATATTAAAATCCATATTGAAATCTAAACAGAGTAAACAGTCTTAGAAGAGATGATTAGGAGTGCACAAACAAAAAAAAATATTCATACCAAAACAGGACACACAAAATCATAAGTATTCATAGTTGACCACTGATAAAACAATTAACTGTTGTATAAAAGCAAAAAGGTAATCCCGGACAGGCCCCCATATAATGTTACGGACTAGGGTTCAAACCCACAACACCATGAATAAATGATTAACTCCAATGAAATGGCAACACAACTTATCACCGTGGTATTATAAGAATGGAAGTTAACCACCTAAAACTAGACTGCAAGGTTAATATTATCCTCCAGCGAAACCCTATAACACTTTAAAACTATACAACAAGTCAATCAGAATCATTTAATTGATATTATTAAGTTTACTTTAAATGTCAGTAGAATAACTTATGCTTTCATAAATCCTTTAGGATTTGTATGTAAGGTATTCAAGTATCCACTTTAGTTTACTGTACAAAATAATTAATTACCGTTTACTTTCTATTAGAACCACAGAATATTTAAAGTATTTAAATCTTTAAGTTAATTTGAAAGATACTACATGAAAATAAATAAGGTAGGTATGGATGAAAAGATAATTTAAAAGTATGGATATTATTTACATATAAATTACACTTTATACATCTTACATTCACACAATACAACATAATCATACAACACACCATAATAATACTTATCTGTAGAGAGATATTTATACAAGGCAGGACACAAACTCAGGGTGACCCATGGTGAGGTCTTGACGAAGCAGAGGCGAGAGGTGAACTGCCATTTCTCAAATCATATTCTCTATCGAGTCCTTGTCATTGAACTTATCGTACAGGACTAAAATACAACTACTCTCTCTCCAATCAAACAACTTAACTCAAATAATAATAATATAGAATACTTCATTAAAATATATAAATGAAGAGTAAGAACATTAAATCACAAATTATATAAAGACTAATCATACATCTGCCAGAGAGACGCTTAAACAAGCAGGTGAGAGGGAGAGGAGCGCGCTTAGGCGCCAAAGTCTGCCGGCGTTTATGGCCTGGGGCAAAAGATGTCTAGCTAGTAGGCTACAGTACACTCTGAACACTAAATATGTTCCCCGAAGTTAGCTTACTTCCTAAAGGCCTTCCTATGTACAAATAAATAGTCACATATACCCACTATTAATGAGTTAACTCTATTCCACCAGCAATTAGTTTAATTAAGGCAATACATAACAATATATATATATATATATACCGGTATATACAGTATATAACAACCATGGGGACATCATACACCCTTGCTCTAACCCAACATTCAGATCAAAGAAGTAGCTCTGTTCATTCTCCACATGTACAGACACCTTTGCACCCTCATATGTACTCCACACTGCTTTCAGCAACTTACCATCTGCTCCGTATATTCTCAATACTTTCCTTATACCTTTTCTATCAACTCTGTCATTTCAGTCGCTTCCTTCCCTTATCAGCAATACACCAACATCATCCACTGCTCTTCTTTGTATTTCTTTTATGACTCCATCCATATACTCTATAATATAGAACAACCATCCGGACATCCCACACCCTTGCTTTACCAAACATTCAGATCAAAGAACTCCCTCTGTTCATTCTCCACACATACTGATGCCCTTGCACTCTCATACATACTCTTCATTACTTTCAGCAACTTGCCATCTACTCCGTATATTCTCAGAACTTTCCACATACCTTCTCTATCAACTCTGTCATTCCACTCGTTGCCTTACCTTATTAATGGTACACCAACGTCCACTGTTCGTCCTTGCATTTCTTTTATGACTCCATCCATATACAGTATATATTGAACAACCATGGGGACAACACACACCCTTTCTTTAACCCAAAGATCAGATCAAAGAACTCGCTCTGTTCATTCTCAACACATACTGACACCTTGGCACCCTCATACATGCTTTTGGCTGCTTTCATCAACTTGCTATCTGCTTTGTATATTCCAAGTACTTTCTACATACCTTCTCTATCAACTCTGTCATAGGCCTTCTCCAAGTCCATAAAGGCAGCATACAACTTTTGTCCCTTCACCAGATATTTCTTCATAACATATTTCAGGGCAAAGATCTGAGCTACACATCCTCTTCCCTTCCGAAGATGAATACTGTATGTTAACCGTTACCCCAGCAATACTGACTGAAAATGCCCAAATTAATTGCATGTGCTCTTCAGATTTATCTAAAATATGTAAAATTATACCAAATACCAACTACATTAGCACAAAAGTCAATCAAACACAGTAACAGGATAAAAACATAGAATAAATACCCCAAAAGATCAATACTTACTGAACATGCACAAATAAATTGCATGTGCTCTTCAGATGTAGCTTAAATATGTAAAATTACACCAAATACTAACTACATTAGCACAAAAATCAATCAAGCACTTTAACAGGATAAATAAAATTGAAGAAATAGCCCAAAAATGAATTTATCTATACCCGTATCTATTGCCAGACACCTTGATCCCCAAAGGAATGACCACGAACGAAACGCCTGCGTATTTCAAGCGCGCCTGAGTTATCACTAGATCGCCTTTTAGAGCTTCTTGGCCCTGGGTAATTACTACACCATCGCGTCATAAGGAGTTTGAGGGGGTTAAATTGCTAGATACATAGAGGAAGAGGAATGCCAAGTAAAGCTAAACAAAAATATATGAGATATTTTTAACATGAAGTTGCTTATAATAAATTGTATGTTCTGTAGTTTCTCCATGGCTAACCAAAAAGGTCATATTCCTAAAAAACCCAACCATAAAGGCCAAGCTTCTGTGCAGAATAAAGGACACACTCCATTACCCTTATGGTGACACTCCTTGCGACATATATGACGCGATCGCGTCATATGAATAAGTCCACCAAAAACTCATATGACGCGATCGTGTCATATGGACTTATCTCTATACCTTTATAATAAGTTATATGACGCACTAGCGTCATATGGAGCTCAGTAAGTCCGATAAGTTACCTCACGATAAAACCGTTGGTGGCAACCTCATTCACCTCCGATAATTCTAACGGCCGCAGTGTTGTTTTGAGTGTAGTGCGCGGTAGTGGCAATGATCCTGGGGCTCCCGCCTCCTCGGACTTCTTGGAACATAATATGTCGCAGGGAGTTAAATGCCATAATCAAAACAACCACACTTCTTAACCCAATTCCTGTGGGGCCCCTCATATGACGGAGACGATTTTCCGGCTATTTTGTAGCCTGTGAGCCAGGCCAGCTTTTGCAAGCAGCACGGATGGACGTCAACCGGAGCCTACAGGCCCCGCCACAACACTGAGGTTTGTGTGAGAGAGAGCTCACTTATGTGCAGTATCACACATAGCGAAAACAGAAAATAATTGGTAATTTTTAGCGATTTCGCCTATCGGTTTTGGTATTTTTTTTAGCAATTTTGCCCTTTGTTTGCAAGATCATTACAAGAAAATCAGACATCATACAGGGATGATTCAGGAGTAATTTGAAAGCTATTACCATACTTTCACGAAAACATGATTGTATTACGCTCTGGCTTTTGCTTATGCATGAAATGAGCATGGAATGAAGGCAATTTCGGGCAAATATGCCTACTTGTACAGGGTTAATAGCTTCTACTAAAATGGCCACACTCCTTAATGGCCTAAGTGGCCACAGCCAAAATAGCTACACTATATTCCTTCTGTACTTTCTTCATGCATGATATTTTGATATATGTGACACAGCCCTTGTATCCAATACAATTCCCTGCGTGCAATCCTGCTCGAACCCCGGACAACGTTGCTTGCCACTTTAATTATTATTATTAGGGGTTCGACTCCTACGGAGAACTCCTATTGTAATCATTAAATCTACTCATTCATCCAAATTAGTTTTCCACGCCGGTTTTTACGCAATAACTCCAGAACCGCTTTTTGGATCGGGATTAAACTTTCACAAGAGGTGCGTTTTTGTATTGGGCAACTTTTGATAAGTTAAACATCTGACATGGCGGGCAAACAGCTCCGTGGCAGCCGATTTCCCGATTTTGTTTACACCTAAATACCGTCTCTCCCACTCATAGGAAATTATTGGTCTTTGGTATATGGACTCCACTACTAATGCTCCGCAAATGTTATTGGAAAGATTTTGCTTTTTCATGTGCGTTTTTTTCCGGCAATCTTGAAAAAACCTTGAAAACTACGCCGATGATCAAAGCTATTTTTTCGTAGTTGGGTGAGGCTCGCAATTCCGAACATTTTGATACCAAAAGAATATATATGGGTGGAATAGTTTGGCCGCAGCATTGAAAACTGTCTATTCTTGAATGACTTTGAAACCGTATTAGCTACCCACACAACGTTTTCAGTCTTCAGTCTATAGGCTTCCCCGCATCCCCTAGTTTTGCTTAATAATATTTTAGTTAATCATTCAGAGCCATACATTTTTAAAATTTAACTCTCTCAAAATAGTTTAGTTAAGAGTCCCTACTAATTCCAGCATTTATTTAACCAACCTACCTATACATACCAACCCTACCAAATAATAATGATAATTCAAATTTATTTTTGGTGAATAGCAGAGTATTGGCTAAGGTTTTTAACAATTCCTCCCTTTGCCAAATGCTTAGTTTAATAACAAAGCTCTAGACCTTCAAAGTTTTGACAATTTTTGGTGTGGTGTGACTTACCTTTCCTCCTCCCTCAAACAGCAAGCAACGGTATCAGGGCATCAAGAGTATTGCATGCTTCCATAGTATTATATATAGTTCTGTTTTTACGCAATAGCTCCGTAACCGCTTGTCGTATCGGGACCAAACTTTGACACAAGGTGCATTTTTGTATTGGGCAACTTTTGATATGATATCCAAAATGGTGGCCAGACACGCCCGTGGCAGCCTTTCATACCCAACCCATCTCTTCCTATCTAATTTAATGTTGAACTCTATTGTTCTTGATCCCATTATAGCACTCGGTAGCCGATTCCACATATCTACAACTCTGTTACTAAACGAATAGAGGCAGATCTCTTACACACCCAGTCTCTCTCTCTCACTCTTTTGTTTGCACACTGGTACAAATAAGGCAGATCCCTTACACATGCAACTAAGATGAACATGGGAATCTGCAGAGAGACAAGTGGCCCACAGAAGGCAGATCCCTTTCACATCCAACCCACTTCGTCCATATGACTATCTGATTTATCTTGAAAATCTCTATTGTTTTTGATCCCACTATAGCACTAGGTAGCCTATCTCACATATCAACGACTCTGTTACGAGAGGCAGATCCCTTACACAGCCAACCTCTCTCTCTCTCTCTTATTTGCACACTGGTACAAATGAGACAGGTCCCTTACACATGCTAAGATGAAAATGGGAGTCTGCAGAGAGCCGATTGGCCCACACACGTCAGATCCCTTTCACACCCAATCCATCTCGTCCTATCAAATTTTATGTTGAAGCTCTATTGTTATTGATCCCACTATAGAACTCGGTAGCCTATTCCACATATCTAAAACTCTTTTACCAAGCGAATAGAGGCAGATCCCTTACACAGCCATTCTCTTTCTCTCTCGCTCTTGTTTGTTTGCACACCGGTACAAATGAGCAAGACAGATCCTTTTCACACCCAACCCATCTCATAAAAACTCTCTCTCATCTATCTCTGTTTTCCTTACATTTATCACATCCTAGTCTCTCTCTCTCTCACAAATGAGAACATAAGAAAACCGGAATCTGCAGAGAGCCGATTGGCCCACAATAATCTCATATCTACCACTCATAATCCAATACATTCCTACGCAGATGACTCAACACTCCACAGTTCCTTCACATTTACCAATTCTTTCACCCAACCCGATCTTATAAATTACAAAATAAACACTGCAATTTCTCTGAACCAGGACCTTTCTAGAATTAATGAATGGGGACAAAAGAATCTAGTTTCCTTTAATGCACAGAAAACCAAGTACATTCAATTTTCTAACCGACAGAATCTCACTGACTCCCATATATTTTTTAATGATGTAAATAGTCCCACTTCCCCTAGTATTGACATTCTCGTGTAACATTAACTACTAACTTGAGCTGGACACATTATGTTAGAAGCATTGCTAAGAATGCCTCTAAAAAACTGGGACTCCTGTACAGAGTTCGAGAATTCTTCACTGACGAGCAGTTAGCCGTAATATATAAAAGTCATGTGCGTTCTCAGATGGATTACTGTTCACCTCTGTGGAGTGGAAATGGAGTGGTTGCATTGAGGCAGTTGGAAAAAATTCAAAATAAAGCTATTAGATTAATCAATATCCCTGCAATGACACAGGACCTTCCTACATTATCCATACGAAGAAACGTTGCATCCCTTGCATTATTCTACAGATATTTTCACAGCAATTGTTCCGAGGAACTTGCTTCAATTGTGCCGCCTCTCCACATCTTTCCCCGTAGAACTAGGGCAGCTGAGAGCACCCATGAATTTACACTTTCTCCTCCACAATGCAGAACTTCTGCTTATCAAAATTCATTTATCCCTTGAACTACTACTCTTTGGAATTCACTTCCCTAGAGTTGCTTTCCACAAACTTACAATCTATAAAAGTTTAAATCCAGTTGTTACAAACATTTTATGAATGGAGGATGCCTTTAGGCACATGGACCTTTTTGTTTTATCTGTGTTTTTCCTTCCTCCGTTCATTGTCTCTTAAAAAACAAAAAAAACAAAAAAAACACATGTCAGATCTCTTTCACACCCAACATCACACGCTTTCTGTCTCTCTCTCATATTTATTGCTATCTTCCTTACTTTTACGACATCATATTCTCTTTTGACATACTCTCTCCCTCACAAATGAGAACATAAAAAAATAAGAAAACGGGAGTCTGCAGAGAGCCGATTGACCTACACATGGCAGATTCCTTTTACACCCAACCCATCTCGTTCTATCTAATTTCAAGTTGAAGCTCTATTGTTCTTGATCCCATTATAGCACTCGGTAGCCTATTCCACATATCTACAACTCCGTTACTAAACGAATACAGCCAATCTCTCCCTCTCTCGCTCTTGTTTGTTTGCACAATCTGTTCCTTCTGTAGTTTCTCCATGCTCGATAAGTTAAATGATCTTTTGATATCTGTGACACAGCTTTGTATCCAACACAATACCCTGCTTACAAAACTGCTCGAACCCCGGCTTGCAACTTTAATTATTATTATTATTATTATTATTAATATTATTATTATTATTATTATTATTATATAAGTAAACATGGTGAGGACCAATCACCGATCAGCATTTACCCATCAAAATACTCGAAAAAATCAATGATGGAATAATGCTAGCCCTGCCTGGGCTTCAAACCTAGCTGAAGCACATCACAATACCTTGCAGACGATTCAAAACAAAGCCCTAAAAATCATCACAGGCTGCACAGTTACTACACCTACAGATCGCCTACATAAAAAATAATAAAGTCCTCAAAGTCAAAGACCACTTAGACATGAGAGGCACTCATTCCTGGCTGCAGCTTCTGTTACGACTGGGGTTCAAATATATCAGGGCTCTTATTCATTGGACTAGTAATGGCATAAATGTTACAACGGAAAGCGCTAGCTCCAACCTCTGATGTATATTCCCAGTGAACAAAGAACACAAATACTCTACAGAGTTCTATATGCAATAATAGGCTATCAAACTCTCAATAAATGTGCGTCTACTCTAGGCTTAATGTTATGTGAAAACAGCCTATTACTACCTATAACCGAAGGTGCTTGGTTATGGTATGCAAAGTAAGGTGGTAAGAGAAGTTACAGCTTACGTTACTTTAATCAATAAATGTCAGGCACTCCTGCATGAAAGAAAGTGCACTAAAGTCCTTCAACACTAACAAGGAATCTTCTTTAAATGTTAGATGCTATAAAGATGCTCGTATCGGAAATGGAACCCAAAAAGGCAGGCAGCGGAACAATGCTCGTGCAGGCTATGCACACAAAAAGGCAGAATATATATAATGCCGTCGGAGCCAAGAATATCCTAAACACAACAACAATAATAATAATCGCCACGACAATGCAGTATTCCTATCAACAAAAAGAGCCTAAGTCGTTTGTGTCTCAATACATCAAACTAGGCTGCGAAATGCTTGTGTAATCATAAATGGGTATGCATAAAAAGAGTAATTAGGTTAATATACTTAATGTCTACTATGATTGATAAAGTCTAGCTGGAGTCAATGATACGAGATACTGGTGCGCATGGCATGCCGCATAGCCTAGTGTAAATCACAAGTCTGTGCGTCAAATATTACGTTATAGGGAAGGGTAGCTCTCTTGAGAAACCTTAATACCGAAGTATTAAGCGTTCTCCTGGCGTACCTCAAAGACAAACAATCGAGACTAGAACAGTGCAGAATGGTATAGGCAAAAAACCCTCATTCGTGCATGCTCTACTCTCAATGGCACACAGACTAGAATTTACTCAATCAACTCCAGTTCTCAGGTATGTCGTGCCGCTTTTAACTGAAGCCAGCACTCATAGGAAACAATACCTATAATATCAGACTCCTAGTCTAGCATTATCTAATCCAGCAGAACACTAATAACTAAAGGAAGCAGTACTAAACAATATAAATGCCAACCAATGCTTCGTGATCCACTTATCTTAACAACTAACATACATAGGCTATATCAGACCTTAACACACAATACAACTGGCCAGCATGAAGCTGATTTTGCAGAGTTAACCAGAGGGGGTATAATATTAATAAAAGGTGGTGAAGGATATGGAAAATGAGAGAGATAGGCAGAGGAAAAGATTCTCAGGTACGGAGCGGGGACAGATAGCAAGGGAAAAAAGATGGGTGTGTTCTAGAAACCAGATCTGAGGGAGAGAGTGGCGAGGAACTGTATATATACTCGCACTAACTCGAGCCGCGTGGGAAAACAGCGGTTACAAGTCATCTAACCACTAGCAAAGCTTACAGCATGGTAAGCTGCCCGCGAGGCAGCCAGCCGTGACGTCATCGAGCGGGACAAAAAACACTGCGCGCCCCCTCTCACTCTGTTCTACTCCCTCTCTCTCTCCCAGATCCTATCATTACTAGTTAATGATAAAATATATACTTTACAATTAAATATATAAAGCCTTGACATGGGCGAAAACAAAGAGCCTTTCTGGACTGCCCATGACACGAGCTTTCATATGAAATAAAGCACACTCTAATACACAAACTGTAGCCCCATCCACTGCCCTGGCGATCCTAGCGAGTCACTGTAGGACAAGCCATGCGGTTCTAACGGAGTGGTTAACGTCACACTTCTATAAACCAACACCATCCACTACACTACATGGCAACACACCCACAGACACCAAGGAATATCAAAACAACACCCAGCACACAATATCACACACAAATACTGTCATCTCTCCCTCCCTGCCCACCCCAAACCATCTTCCACAAGCACATTGATACTCATATATCTCGCTGTTCCATCCAATTACTCTACACAACACTCAGTTGCAGGCATGACCTCCCGAAATACATCCTTTTGAATCCTACTTTCCTCGCGAAGACAGAGTCCACCTGGCCAGGTTGAGATGTGGGCACCATCCAGCTCTTCTGATCTATCAGAAGAGACTGGATGGCTCCGTCGACGACACCTGCCCAGGGATGTAACACAGCACCCCATATCATTAAACACATCATAGAAGACTGCACAACAACATAATCTACACTTCATAAGAGCCCTATGGGAAAGTCCGACTCGGGGCTGTTCGGCCAGGTAGCCTAGGGAACGACAGCAACAACAACAACCATGTTGTGGTGATGGGCTGGTCTATCGGTGGTGATGGGCTGGTCTATCAGAGTGAGAACTGAGCGATCTCTGCCATACCCATAGCTTACTCTGACTGTTCCTTTTACTTATATATTTTCTAGATCTCAAGTGACGGCGTCTCTTCCGTGGATTGACCTCCCAATCTGCCAACCTAGAGGTTGGTAGGTTGGAAGCCAAAGCGTCACATTTTGTGACTTCATCTTGGCAGATGAAGTTTAACATTGACAAATGCAAGGTATTAAAGATAGGGAAGATGCAAACAAATGTTAAATATAAACTAGCTAATTTAGAATTAGAAAATTCAGACTGCGAGAAAGATCTAGGTGTGTTTGTTAGCAATGATTTGAAGCCTAGAAAACAGTGTATAGGCGTTCGTAATAAGGCAAACAGGATTCTCGGGTTCATCTCTAGGAGTGTGAGTAACAGAACTGCTGATGTTATCTTAAAACTTTACTTGTCATTAGTGGGACCCGATATGGATTATGCTGTCCAATTTTGGTGTCCTTATTACAGAATGGACATAGATTCATTGGAGAGAGTACAGCGTAGAATGACAAAAATGATCCATAATATTAGAAATCTTCCGTATGAAGAAAGGTTGAAGAAATTAGGTTTACATTCGTTAGAGAGACGCAGAGTTAGAGGGGATATGATAGAGGTGTTCAAGTGGGTTAGTGGGATTAACAAAGGGGACATGACAAATGTACTAAAGCTCAGTGATAGCGAAATAACTCGTACCAATGGTTTCAAATTAGATAAATTTCGTTTCAGAAAAGATATAGGCAAATATTGGTTTGGTAACAGAGTTGTAGATGGGTGGAATGGACTACCAAGTGCTATAGTGGGATCTAAAACTGTAGGGAGCTTTAAGATAAAATTGGATAAGCATATGGACGAGAAGGGTTGGGTGTGAAGGGGGATCAGCCGGGTTGGGCCAATCAGCGCTCTGCAGACCCCCATAATCCTGCGTTAATCTCTAACCGTTTTGGTAAGATGATCCTCAGGGTATTAGAGTGTTGAGCCTATAATTGGGCTTTGTAATTGATTTGGGGTTGTGTGGGACAGGGATCTGCCTTGCTTAGGCCAATCGGCTTTCTGCAGACTCCCATTTTCTTATGTTCTTATGTTCTTATTTTCCCTTTGCCCCTCAACTTTCTCTTCATAATTGATGAGGGGCACAGGGCCCTGGTTGGGGCTTTGGTTTCCCGGGCGTTTCCGCACCCTCCTCAGCTCCCCACCATGGAGTGGCTTCTGTCACCCAGGCTTTATTGTGGTAGGCAGGGAGGGTTCTGTTGGGGCGCTCGGTTATGGCCTTGGCCTTGCTCGGGGCCTTGGGGCTGTTCGGCCAGGCAGCCTGAGGAACAACAACAACAACAACCATGTTTTTTATATACATTAATATGTTTATGAGGAAATAATAATTCATAATATTTATAGGAAAGGAAAAAAACACTTAATTGAACTGTAAACTGTGGGCGTGCACACTTTTACTGAAGTCGGTAGATTGGTAGCCGGCATAGCGACACTAGAACATGTACACACACACACACGTGAGTGTGAGGCATTTCAAAATATAAATTAATCGAAGCCCTTTACCATGGCCAAAATAGGAGACAATTGTCCGAACACAGATCAACTATCAACCACCCAACACAATAATGTCATGCTCAAACACAAGCACACACCATTAAACCAGCGTCAACACAATAAGTACAAAGGAGTACAAAGTACAAAGGAAATCAAGCAACAACAGATCTAGTGACCCTTCTAGGTTGCTTGTCCTCCAAAACACTGAAATCAAGTGTCCAAACAGTGGTTTAGAGAGGGTAAGGGAACATTGGAAAGGGAATTACTGCCCTGGAACTAATGTCCGTGGCAGGATTAGGAAGTTAGTAGGGGACAGATGGGTTAGTAACTGAGGGGGGGATAAAATAAAGTTATTCATTTACAAACGCAGTCAGTCGCGGGTTTGATGCGAGATATTTGTCTAGGCGGAGTTTAAATGAATCAACGGTGATGCAATCTATAACTAACATAACAGTCTATAACATAACTATAACAGTCTAATAACAGGGAGCTATATCCCCCTCCAATCCCAGATAGACTGAGAGTCGTACAAGAATTAATTCTATGAT
The DNA here is from genome assembly GCA_032716605.1 of Paralithodes platypus. Taxonomy (NCBI): domain Eukaryota; kingdom Metazoa; phylum Arthropoda; class Malacostraca; order Decapoda; family Lithodidae; genus Paralithodes; species Paralithodes platypus. The sequence continues at coordinate 1,820,312 of CM064511.1, forward strand.
GTTTTCTATTTGTTGTAGGCTTGAGAAGTGGGATATGAAGGCTTTTATAGCATGCAATATTATATTTGCATTATGTATTTCATAAAATGTTATGATTGAATCCCTTTGCTCTCTTTACACCCCTATTTTTGCTACATACCGTATTTTTCGGCTAATAAGACGCGCTTTTTTTTCCCAAAATTAGGCCTCTAAAAGCAACCAGCGTCTTACAAAACAAAGGTTGAAATTTTTAGACATATATCGAGTCTACATACTGGTATCAATAATGGGCGAAATTGTAAATAAACCCTACCATCCTGAAGAGGCCATTTGCATGTTTACTCTTTGGCCTGGCGTTACAGTACAACGGTCCGGTACACTGAACTTTCGGTACAGTAACGATATCGTCACCTTTTCGTTTTTTTCTATTTCGTAGGCTACAAATTTGGTATCCACATAATATATTATGGTATTATTGGGTATTATTTTAATGAATAAAACACACTTTGATATTGCTTTTTATTTATCCCATAAAATATTACGAACTATGAATACTTTGGTAGTATCCCAAATAGTAGGCTACAGTATTGCGTACCAAAACAGAAGCTGCACCGTATTGTTTGACTGAACAGGGACGCCTAAATGTAAACATGCAAATGGTATCTCCAGGATAGTAGGTTTATTTACAATTTCGCCCATTACTGATATGTACAATACTCATAATGCCAAACAATAAGCATTATATACATTATTGGGCAATTATATTAGCATTGTGACCATAGGGTATTTGCAAAGCATGCAAATGGCTCTTCATAATTACGAGATTGGATTTATGGCTTTATACTTTTTTTTCCAAATTTCTACTTGTATAATTAGGGTGTGACCTATAAAACATCGCGTCCTATAAGCCGAAAAATACGGTAAATAGTAACGCATATATCTCATTAAGGGAGCCCACCTCGCTTTTTTCTCTTTCTCTCCCTCTCTCTTTGGCTTGTATCCATTCGGCCCAATTCAGCCTACTGTTTTAAGACGTTTACCCCCATCCAGGTGTCAATATTTTCCTGGCGATCGGTAGCGAGCCAGAATATATATATATTAATGTTTTGACAGCAAGATAAATTTGTACATTTATCGATAGAAAAATTTCTCCGGCGAAGCCGGATTTCTCCATACAATGCTGGCTCGCCAGGAAGAAATTGACAACTGGACGGGGATAAACGTCTTAAAACAGTTGGCTGAATGGGGCCGAACGGATACAAGCCAGGGAAAGAGAGAAAAGGATAAAAAGATAAAACAAGCCGGTGACCCCCTTAATTGTACATTATAGGACATCGGGCATCTAAAGGTTTTTAGTTCTTGTTCCCTATTTATTACGCCCTGTAATGTTGATGGTGTCGTTTTCAAAGGCCCTGTACACGCACACACACACACACATACACAGCCCGTAGCCTAGTGGTAGAGCTCTCGTCTCACACACGAGGGCCGGTTCTTCCAACATTACAGGCTCACTATCGTTGGCCAGAGAAAAAATCGACACCTAAATAGCACGAAAGGTCTAATATTGACGAAGAAATGGGGTGAAAGGTCTTAAAATCGACTAACTAATGGGGCAAACATCTTAACATCTGAAAACTAATGGGGCTAAACATGAGGAAGAAAGTAGTCCAGAAAACCGACCCATGTCCCCTTAAAAACTAAATATCGTTATCATATACTGTATGATTCTACACTAAATATCGTTATCATATACTGTATGATTCTACACTAAATATCGTTATCATATACTGTATGATTCTACACTAAATATCGTTATCATATACTGTATGATTCTACACTAAATATCGTTATCATATACTGTATGATTCTACACTAAATATCGTTATCATATACTGTATGATTCTACACTAAATATCGTTATCATATACTGTATGATTCTACACTAAATATCGTTATCATATACTGTATGATTCTACACTTTCACCAGAATATTATGGTGAAAAGCATCACGAACCCTGCATAAATGACATCAAAGGTGGAGTGGTGGGCATATGAGATAAACCAAGTTTACGAGAGAGAGAGAGAGAGAGAGAGAGAGAGAGAGAGAGAGAGAGAGAGAGAGAGAGAGAGAATCACAGACAAGTAAGCGACAAAGAATATTGTCAGGCATGCTTATTGGATACTGAAAACCATGTTTCCCGGAATACAAACTATTAGGTATAATAAAATATATATATTATGTTAACTAGGGCCCAGTAATGAACGGGCTCGTTTACATCAGGGAGGAGTAGAAGATTAACGTACTATATATATATATATATATATATATATATATATATATATATATATATATATATATATATATAAGAACATAAGCACATAATAACATAAGTAGTATAAGGTCAATATCAAATGGAAAGGTGAGCAAAAAGTAAGGGACAAACGAAAACCACACTATGGAAAAGAAAAGACAGAAAAATCCTGTGCCGAAGAAAAGAATGACTGGGGCTGTGAATAAGGAGAGAGTGGGTAGGAGATGCGAAGGAAATCACAAGTAATGAGGCAGACGTGATACTAGGAGAGAGAGAGGGAGAGAGAGGGGTACACAGTTATAAAGATACTCACACCACACACACCCTGCGGACCCTACTATAGGTAGCGCCAACCAACTTGACAATAATCTTGACCCCTTAACTTATTATAACTCAAAATGATGAAAGTAATCAGGCTGAAATTCCACTCATTTGGGAAGATTCCACCTGGTAATAGGTGTGGATATTTACAGCCAGTTTGCTCTAATCCCCTTTGAGTTACGAAGTGGTTAGGGATCGAGATAATTGTCAAGTTCGTTGGCTCTACCTATAGGTGGTCTGGCCTTACTACTACTAGACAAGGCCAGTATGTAATAGAAGAATAGGACAGCAAAGTAGAAGGATCTCTTCCCACCCTCAGGCTTAAACGCCGGAGAGAGAGAGAGAGAGAGAGAGAGAGAGAGATAGCTGAAACTGCAACCATTGTTTTGTGTGATTAGTGGTGTTTTTGTCTCTCTGATTTATCATTGAACGTGCGGTACTAAACCTCAGCTTGTGGTAAACAGTGGATGGCTTTGTCAGCGTAAACATTAGTAATCAAAAGCTTTACACAGGTATTATATAAACTAAATACGTGAAGGATGACGAAACAAGAAGCTGGAGTTGGGCAGGTGATATGCAAGCGTATCATGTTGCTTAAGTATTTGTTCTCAGTAACTTTGTGTCAATTTTGAAATATGACCTGGATGTGTGTGGATTTGTGTTTTGTTTTTATGTGTTCATTGTTTTGTGCTGTCCCTATTATTGCTCTGTCTTGAGTCGGCCTCCCACCAAACAAATAATATAAAAAAAAAAAAAAAAAAAAAAAAAATGAAATACAAAATAGGAAAAGGGGGGTTTGGGCTTGAGCATATAGATAGATAGATAGATAGATAGAAAGATAGAATTTTGAAATATGTAACATACCATGTAAGTCTTTCTAACTATCAATGTGTCTATCTATCCCTCAGTACAGAAAACACAAACAAACAGATAGGCAACACAAGTAATCTACTCCCCCAGCAATATTCATAGCGTAAACATGCCAGGAAAAAAACAAAATCTCCACCAAAAACTGGTAGCATGTATAATACGAGTTAGGTTGTTATGGCACGGAGAGTAATTGCATCATTAACTTGCGCTATCCCTCGGCCCCTAAGTTAAGCAGGCATCACGCCTGCACTTTTTAAGGCAATTTTCAGCCAACACACACACACACACACACACACACACAGACAAACACACACACACACTACATTATATGGTTCTAACTATGTACTGTATTTATCATCTGATATGTTGGACATTGTTTTTCATTTATTTATTTATTTATTCATTTGTATTTATATATTTATGTATTAGTATTTTTGTGTGGGAGCTCGTATATATTTTGTATAATGTTTGAAACACCAAAATAATATCAAAACCTGCATGGAAGATAAAAACAACAAAAATATGAATTTCACGGGTACATCACCCTGTTGCATTCAAACATTTATGTGTTGTTTATCGCTTATCGAACGATGCTACATTTAAAGACGTCCTGCCGCTCCCCCGTATAGACAACTCCCTCGAATAACTTCATGGTGCCTGGTGGTTCGCAACCCTTGACTTCCAATCTGGATATTGCAGGTACCCTCACCAAGAAAGCCAAAGCAAAAACAGAGTTCACAACCAGCCAGGGGAAACTATATATATATATATATATATATATATATATATATATATATATATATATATATATATATAGTATCAAACCAAACAAAAAAGCAGGAAGAAACAGAAGGTAAGCACATGATAGAAAGGGCAATATCAAGATATTAACCTCTTCTGTACCGATGTTGTCTTTGTAATTTTGTTCGACCTATTTTTAGACGATTTAGTGCAGTTTAAGGGGCTCATTTGGGCATATTCAAGCCCTCCTGAATGATCAATCAAGTATCTGCATGAAAAGAAATGTATTCAGCAAAAATCTAGGCACTAAAAGCTTCAAAATGAGACCAGAACGAGCTACGTAGCACTCGTGGTTCTCTTGCAGTGGTGACACGAACAAGGGAGTTTAGCGTATAGCGGTATATTTTCCCCAGCTATGCTCACTACTGGTTACACTGCCGGCCTCTCGAGAACACAGGGAACATGAGTTAATGGGCGGCGGTAAGCCCTGGGAGTCGGCTGTCTGGCCCGCTGCGCTCCCGGCCATTTGCATTCGATTTTAACCCTTTAAAAGCCTTAATAATGCTCCTAACTTGCTGCAAATTGGTGCACGACTTAAGTCGAGCGCCGCCAATAAGGTTTTAAGGGAGTAAGGTTAAGTGAGATAGTTTGAATCCTGTTAAGTGCTGGAGGCCCTTTTTAAACTGCATATAATCGTCTAAAAATAGCTAGCATAAAATAATAAAGACGTTACCGGTACAGAAGAGGTTAATGAACAAATGGCAATACTGATGGAACAGAGAGGAAGAGCGATATACACAATACTGATGGAACAGAGAGGAAGAGAGATATACACAATACTGATGGAACAGAGAGGAAGAGCGATATACACAATGCTGATGGAACAGAGAGGAAGAGCGATATACACAATACTGATGGAACAGAGAGGAAGAGCGATATACATAATACTGATGGAACAGAGAGGAAGAGCGATATACACAATACTGATGGAACAGAGAGGAAGAGCGATATACACAATACTGATGGAACAGAGAGGAAGAGCGATATACACAATACTGATGGAACAGAGAGGAAGAGCGATATACACAATACTGATGGAACAGAGAGGAAGAGCGATATACACAATACTGATGGAACAGAGAGGAAGAGCGATATACACAATACTGATGGAACAGAGAGGAAGAGCGATATACACAATACTGATGGAACAGAGAGGAAGAGCGATATACACAATACTGATGGAACAGAGAGGAAGAGCGATATACACAATACTGATGGAACAGAGAGGAAGAGCAATATACACAATACTGATGGAACAGAGAGGAAGAGCGATATACACAATACTGATGGAACAGAGAGGAAGAGCGATATATACAATACTGATGGAACAGAGAGGAAGAGCGATATACACAATAATGATGGAACAGAGAGGAAGAGCGATATACACAATACTGATGGAACAGAGAGGAAGAGCGATATACACAATACTGATGGAACAGAGAGGAAGAGCGATATACACAATACTGATGGAACAGAGAGGAAGAGCGATATACACAATACTGATGGAACAGAGAGGAAGAGTGATATACACAATAGGAAAACAAAAATAAATAAGGAAAAACAGAGAACAAAAAAGATTAACAAATTATATAGACAATGGCCTGTTTGAAAAGACAGGCTTAGGGAGACAGATGAAAAACCAGAACCCACGACGATATAGCAAGACGATAGACATTAAGGGGAGGTTTCTAGTTTGTTTCCTACTCCTCCAGTAATCTTAAAATTTCACCCCCTTGACCCACTTTCAAGATAAATTTGTACATTTTTTCGGTAGAAAAATGTCCCGGCCGAAGGCCGATTACTCTTAAATTACAGGCTCGCTATCGCTCGCCAGGGTAAAATCAACACCTAAATGGCACGAAAGGTCTTAAAATTAACAGAATGGGACGACAATTCTTAAAATCACCAAACTAATGGGGCAAACATCTTAAAATCTCAAAAGCAATGGCGATAGACATGAGGGAGAAAGGGGTCAAGAAAAAAGTCCCTCAAGTGGAAATCTCCCCGGGGGGTAGTGCTTGGTTTGTTGGTCTATACATTTATTTATTTAATATATTTTGAGTTACCTTACTAGACTTCCATCAAGCTTAGAAAAACAACCAGTAGCCCCCTTTCATGATAAATGTGTACATTTTTCGGTAGAAAAAATTCCCGGCCGGAGGCCATTTCCTTCTAAAATTAGAGGCTCACTATCGCTTGCCGGGAAAAAATCGACACCTAAAGGGCACGAAAGGTTTTAATATTGACAACAAAATGAGGCGAAAGGTCTCAAAATCGGCAAACTAACGGACCGAATGTCTTATAAACTCAAAACTAATATACTAAACATGAGGGAGAAGGGGGCAACAAAAAGCGAATACTACCCCCTTAAAGAGAGAAAATTGAAAGAGTGATGAAACATAGAGCAAGACAGGAGATGGGAAGGAACACCCCAGACATTGTAGCGTCGAGATAACCCCGAAAATCTATTATGGTGTCGAGATTCTCAGGCCAAATGAAATCCTGAGAAATGGGCTGTTGTAAGATTTAGAAGCCACGGTGGGGCGGGATTAAGGGGGGTCACCGGCTTTGTTTTATCTTCCTCTCATTTTCTCTCTTTCCCTGGCTTGTATCCATTTGGCCCCATTCAGTCAACTGATTTAAGACGTTTATCCCCATCCAGGTGTCAATTACTTTCTGGCGAGCGATAGCGAGTCATCATTGTATGGAGAGATCCGGCTTCGCCAGAGACATTTTTCTATCGAAAAATGTACAAATTTATAAATATATATATGCTGGCTGGCTACCGCTCGCCAGGAAATTATTGACACCTTGATGGGGGAAAACGTCTTAAAACAGTAGACTGAATGGGGCCAAATGGATAAAAGCCAAAGATAAAGGGAGAGAAAGAGAAAAAAAAGCGAGGTGGGCTCCCTTAAATGCTGATTTGAGATGAAAGCACAGGAGGGGCAGATATAATTGAAATGAAAGCACAGGAGGGGCAGATATAATTGAAATGAGCCGGCGGTGGGTTTGAGGTGAAACCACAGGAGGGGCAGATATAATTGAAATGAGCCGGCGGTGGGTTTGAGGTGAAAGCACAGGAGGGGCAGATATAATTGAAATGAGCCGGCGGTGGGTTTGAGGTGAAAGCACAGGAGGGGCAGATATAATTGAAATAAGCCGGCGGTGGGTTTGAGGTGAAAGCACAGGAGGGGCAGATATAATTGAAATGAGCCGGCGGTGGGTTTGAGATGCAGCACAGGAGGGGCAGATATAATTGAAATGAGCCGGCGGTGGGTTTGAGGTGAAAAGAAGTGGTGGGGGAAAGCGAAATTAAATTGGGTAGAAGAAGAAGAAGAAGCCTTGGTGTAAGAGGTGAAGGAGAGAGAAAGAGAGTGTGAGAGTGAGTTTCAGAGTTCACATGTTGAGTAGAAGAAAGACTCAGAAAAGTTGCTAATTCTTGGGTTGGAGAGCTGGACAGAATAGGAGTGGGATTATGTTGAAAGGCAGGTTTCCCATACTCGCTCTAAGGGAGGGGATATGCACTGAGAGAGCTCTGAAGAATACTGATTGTTGTAATAGTGATACAGATGACACATTGCGGCGCCTAGAAAGATATTGTAGGGAACTAGTAAGAGGAATTGAATTGATGAGGCAAAATGCTTTCGACTCTACTCTTTCGAGAAGTGTGGTATGGGTAGAACCTCGCAACACATGTGAACAATGCTCGATACGTGGGCGCACTGTGCCCCTATTCAGAGCAAGAAGCTGAGCGAGGGTGAGGAACCCACAGAGACAGTTGAGTACACCTAACCTCTGGAGGTATATATATGGAGGTAGAGGGAGTGGAAGACCTCGGTTGAGATAGAGAGCTAGTGTAGTACAAGCGTTGTAAGATAGAGGGATGACTGCAGAACAGGCAAGATAATTGGTAATGAATTGGAATGAATGGAGAATGCTTGTGAATAGATGAGTGATAACGTGGTCGTTGGGAGAGGGGGTTGGACGACAGTTGGTCTAGATAATAGTTTGCCAGGCACCTGGCCTGGGGGCCCTGCCAGGATGTGAGGTGGGCGGGCATTGTGCTATGGTTCCGCTGCATGTGTGCTTGCTGAGAACAGAACCTCTCCGTGAGGCGAAACAAATTTTTGTCGTCAGTTTAGGCAAACCGGCCACGCGGCAACATTGTCCACTCAGAAGTTTGGCAGCACCGCCCCATCGCTCGGTGATGTCACAGGAGAGGCCAAGGAACAAGCCGCTCCACACTACGCCGTCTACTTCTTCTATGGTCACTCCCCATGCCCAACCTCGTTTAAATATAGCCTTCAAACCTTTGTCAGCATGTTGCCTCGTAGCTCAGTTGGTAGAGGTTAGGCCTCATAAACAGGAAAACCAGTGTTCGATTCCACTCGGATCTAGTGTATTTTATATTTTGATTTTTTAATTTTAGTTATATAAAATTAGATTATATTAGGTTAGGTTAGGTTAGGTTAGGATCTAGTGTATTTTATATTTATATTTTCTTATTTTAGCTATGTAAAATTTGATTACAGGCATATTAGGTTAGGTTAAGTTAGGTTAGGTTAGGTTAGGTTAATCTAATATAATATGATTATGGTGGGGCAGTGTTGCCAAACTTCTGAGTGTACAGTGGTGCCTCGTGTCTGGTTTGCCTAAACTGACGACAACAACAAATTCGCACCCGGGAGGTCTGGGATCGGGGGAGTGCTGGAGGCGCTTAGTGATCCTTAGTTGTCTCGTGGGCGACCTAGAAGTGGGTGAATTGAAATTGTTGTTTTATATGTTGTGTTGTTTTGTCTCTATTCGGGCTCTGTCTCGAGTCAACCACCCTCAGCTATGGGGTATGTGCCTAAGTATACACTGTATATACAGGATGTATTAAACAAACTGTTACAGACCATGACGAACACATTGTAATATGAAAATGAACATTTATTGTGGTATCATATTTTCCCAGATATGTCTGATTAATTAGATACATAATTATTTAGAAATGTAGCAAAACAGGGTTACGAGTAAAGCACTAAATACATGATGCATGATAAACATGTTTACTATGGACTAAACTAAAGGGAAAGTATAGACTTACCTATTAAACAGGTGTTACGACCTGGCACTCGGGTACACAAGGGCTCTCAATCAGGACTCGAATACGGCTCGCTGCCACAACGGAAACACACGATCCCAACCCCTGAGTACTGCCAGCCGAACAAAAAACACCAATACCCTCCAGAGTTCAATCTGCTATAACGGGGTATACAAGAACTCGGTACTAGTGTTCAACAACAGACTAATAAAGAGACAGGAATTCTCTAGTCTGGTCAACAATCAAACAAAGAAGTAAGAAACAACAACACCAAAGAATAGTGTTGGCCGAAGCCGAAGTAATCCACCCTTGACTAAGAACTTAAGAAGTCCTCCACCCTCTACTTCGGATCGGCACTATTACGTTACGTTAATTAATAGTCCTTAAGCATCGAGCAAGGAATCTTCTGAAAAAAGTTAGATGCTTCTCGGATGCTCGTAAGAAGTACGTATCGGATTTTGAACAGTAATTCAATAAGAAAAACACTGGCAATTAAATACTATTAAAGGTTTAAATTGGCATAAGAATAATTAAAAGAATATGCAATAGTAAATGGCAAACATTAAAAAGAAGTACTCCGCAAATGCAACGGCAATAGCCTACTCGGATTGTGCTCGTGGGCCACTAATCACTAAAGTAGCCAAGCTTGCAACACATGAAATCAATAGTGCATAACCAATATCATACATAAGGAAAGCTTCAATACTATTCTGTATCTACTAATCGAGTAAAGTCTAGCTGGGGTACTGTGGGCAAAAGGTAGCAGTGACTGAGCAAAAACGGCTCGTAGCCTAGCGAAGTCCTCACAACTGTTTAAAGTATTACGTTAACACTAACAAGTGCACTTTGAGAAATCCAGATCCCTTGTATCTGGTTTTCTCCCGGCTCCTTGACAAAGTAAAAACAAGCTGTTAATAAAATACAGGGTGGTTAGGCTCTTGCCCTCACGCACTGTAAATTATTAACTCAATACAGTCAGCCGCGAAGACAACCTAGGCTTCACTGAACCGAAACGAGTATGCAGGTTTATCGCTTAACCACTGCATCAAACAACAACTCGTAACACAGAAAAGCCTTACCCCAGTCTAGCATTACCTAGACTAGCAGAAAACAGGAATAATAATAATAACACACAGGGAAATGCATAGACAAGTGCAACAAACATAAATCAATCCTATTCTAAGTTAACCCTTCCAAAATAGGCTATCTAATAGGCATGTATCTCATGAGAACTCAAGCGATAATACGTTGGCTGACTAGCTCTGCACCAACGGGACCATGGAAGTTAAAAAGGGTAGGGAAAAGAGGAGATAAGAATGTAAGGTAGTAGAGAAAGTTCACATCAGTCAGAAGAATATATATAGTTAGCAAGGGAAATGAGAAGTCGCTCTGCCTAATGAGTTCTGATCAAAAAATGGCTAGACTTCCCTTTTTATACTCGGCCCTCTAGTGAGCCCAACGTGAACTACTAAGGACCGCCCACTGACAATCATTACGTAATTTCTCTCTCTCCTCTGGGATAGACAAAGGCTTTCCTAGCACTGAGGGGAGGGGGGAGGGGGGGGGAGTGCTAGTGAGTTAGGCCCACCTCCCGCATGGCGCACCCACTGACCCCCAACTGTGGCTGCCGCTTCTCCCATCATTACAAATAAGTTTTACACACAATACTTATAACTAATGATATAAAATAGAACTCGTTGACTCAGATGAAAACAAAATACATATTCATATTACTTATAGTACAATGGCTCACATGAACTAAGTTAGGAAACTCTACATAGACTACAGCCAAAGTTCCTGCCCTGACGATCCTAGCGAGAGTGGGGCATGACTAGGCGTTCTGTACAGCATGCTCACACTGGACATGCGTCACACCTCCCCCAAGATTTTACTTGCTCAACCCTGAGCTAAAATCTGACAAACACAGAACCCCATCAAGCCCCTCACGCCCAGCGACCGCATGGCACTAAAACAAAGCTGAGTTTATCACCAAAACACATCTTATTATTAACCAAAAATTCACATTTTATAACTCCTCCCAACAATAGCAAAAAGACACAATATCATGCTCCCAGAGCGAGCTTACAGCAGCTCAGCCGTTTGATAGTTCGTGGACTACTCAAACTCTATAGGCTATGACAAACTTATACGATTACCTATATCAAAAGAAAGAGTTTTTTATATGATTTTATATTTTAATATGTTTTTCCCGGCTGCACTATAAGGGCAGCCTATTTTCCTCCACTCAAACCCACACACCTGTGATAGCCTACGACTGATCATCCACCCTTGATAAACAATCCGCGATCACATTGTCACATCCAGCAATATGACGGATGTCCAGGTTATACTCCTGCAACATCAAAGACCACCTGGTCAGTCTCATATTGCGATTGTGAAATTGATTCAGGAATCTCAAAGGGTGATGATCAGTGTAGATAACCACGACTGGGCCATAGGCTGGAACATACACCTCGAAGTGCCTGAGCGACAGCACAATCGCCAGTAATTCCTTTTCTATTGTAGAATAGTTCTTTTGTGCAGCATTGAACTTCTTAGAAAAGAAACTTACTGGGTGTTCCACACCTTCATTGTCTGTCTGTAGCAAGACGGCACCAGCCCCTACACCACTAGCATCTGTTGCCAGCTGAAAAGGCCTGTTAAAGTCTGGGGCCCTGAGTATCGGGTGAGTACATAGCAAATGTTTCACCAAAGTGAAAGCCTTTTCACACTCAGGTGCCCACAAAAACTTTTTGTCTTTAGATAACAAATCTGTGAGAGGTGCCAACACCGTTGAGTAACCTTTTATGAAGCGTCTGTAGTAGCCTATCATACCCAAGAATCTCATAATCTGCTTCTTGGTTGTTTGGTGCGGAAATTTATTGATAGCCTGTACCTTGTTCTGAGGAGGGCACACCTGTCCCCTTCCCACTACAAACCCAAGGTACTGCACAGTGGCTTTTACGAAGTCACACTTTGCCAAATTTACTACCAGACCTGCTTCACTAAGTTTCCGGAACAAGGTCTCAAGGTGCTCACAATGGCTCTCAAAGTCGTCATCATAAATGATTACATCGTCCAAATATACGGTGCAATTTGGAATGTCCTTTACAATTTCATTCATCAGGTTCTGAAACGTTGCTGGTGCATTCTTAAGTCCGTAAGGCATAACATTGCACCGGTAGGTACTCCCGTCCACCACAAAACCACATACCTCTTTAGCACGCTCGGACAAAGGTGCTTGCCAGTAACCTTTTACTAAATCTACTTTAGACAAAAAACGAGCATTACCAATTTTGTCAACACTATCATCAACCCGAGGAAGAGGATATGGGTTAGTTGGAGTCAAACCGTTTAACCTACGGAAATCAATACAAAAGCGTACCTTGCCATCTGGCTTAGGCTGCAGTGTTACAGGGGAAGTCCACTTAACTGTGCCTTTCTCTATCAACCCTCTACCGAGCATATACTCCAACTCATCCCTCAGAGCTGGTAGTTTTATGGGGGGCACACGGTACGGGATTGACTTAAAGGGTAGATGGTCCCCCACGTCAACATCATGCATAGCCTGAGTAGTGAGGCCTGGGTGTTCAGCAAATACAGTGGGGTATGAACCGAACAACTGACGGATAGCATCAAACTGCGGCTCAGGCAAATGAGCTATAGCCTCGTCAGCCCTTAGGCTCGAGTTCCCCGCCCACTGATCCGCTGAAACATGTTGATCCCAGCTATCCTCCTCTGAAGCTTGACTGTCCCCCTCTCCTTCTCCACCACGGCCGCAACAAGCCAACACAGGGACAGTGAGAGGCTCAGAGGGGCGCCTCACATACTCTTTAATAAGGTTCACGTGACATAACTGGTTCTTTTTCCTCCTGTCTGGAGTGGCAACAAGGTAATCTAAGTCTGACATTTTTTCTACAATTTTATAAGGTCCAGTGTACTTCGCAGAGAGGGGGTTACCAACCAAAGGCAACAAAATTAATACCTCTTGTCCTACAGTGAACTTCCGGAGCCTCACTTTGCGATCATACCTGTCCTTCATCAAAGCTTGTGATTCTGTCAAATTTCTACCTGCCATCTCCAGACTCTTAAGCATGCGCTCACGGCTTTCAAGCACATACTTTAATAATGGACAAGGCTGCACAGTCCCCTCCCAAATTTCTTTCAGCATGTTAAGGGGGCCCCTGACACGGTGTCCAAAAATCAGCTCGTTTGGACTAAATCCCAGGCTCTCACCAGGTACCTCCCGAGCAGCAAACAGCACATAAGGCAATCCAAGATCCCAATCCATACCGTTGTCAGCACAATAACACCTGAGCATGCTTTTAAGTGTAGCATGCCACCGCTCAAGCACCCCTTGACTCTCAGGGTGATACGCTGACGATACTACTGCTCGTATCCCATGCTGTTGCATTGTTTGCTTGAACATGTTGGAGGTGAAATTAGATCCCTGATCAGACTGAATCTCCTCCGGGTACCCGTACCTTGAGAAGTACCACAACAAGTTACTGACTACCGTCTTAGCCATTCCATTTTTCATAGGGTATGCATCGGGGTATCTAGTGGCAACATCCATTATGGTTAACAAAAATTTATTTCCCGCCTTAGTGGGAGGGAGTGGACCAACCATGTCAACAATAATTTTACTAAAGGGTGGCCCAATCACAGGAATAGGGTGTAACGGAGCCTTAGGAATAACTTGGTTCGGTTTCCCGACACGTTGACAAATATCACAGGAGTTTATCCATGACTGCACATGAGACTTCATCCCCGGCCACCAAAACTATTTCCCCAAAGCCGCCACCGTTTTTCTCACCCCTAGATGTCCTGCCAGTGGTGTGTCATGCGCCAACCTCAGTAGGCTATCCCTGCACTCCCGTGGCACCACCAACTGGTCCACTACTCCGGACCTCTTTTGCCAACTACGTTTAGGGTCTTGAAAACGCCTATAAAGGATGCCTTCTAAATAAAAAAAATCTCCTGGCTGTGCATCGCCGTCCTCGTCGAGCTCTACAGCTCCATTAGCACATGTTTGGAGCTCAGGGTCCTCTAGTTGCAACCGACGTATATCTGAGGGTGCCAAGCGATCTAACTGCTCCCGGAGCAATGCATGACCTTCCCCGATACTGGGCTGCTCCCTCTGTCTCTCTCGATGTACATAACGTTGCTGTCGTGGAGACTCGTCATGCCCAGCCTCGTCACTCTGGATGACAGGCCCAGGGGCTACTCCAGAATTAAGTAATGGTGCTAATACTGAATCACCCAGGAGAGCCGCCGAGTAAAAACTCTTAAAACCAACTCCAGCTTTAGCCTCCTCCTGTTGATCGTTCCTCCGCTGGTCTGAAGACGGAGGACTAGGCTGTGACACTTTAGCTGCCCGAGCTCGGGTGACAACACACGCCAAGGGTTGTGTCTGGCACCGCTCGACCCACTCTTGCTCTTCCCTACTCACGTCGGCCGGCCTCTCGGCAACGACTAAGGGTAGAACCTCAGAAGCGGGCATTGCAAAGTCGTTGCCGAGAAGAAGGTCGACGCCCTCCACTGGCAGTTTCTCCACAATCCCGACATCCAATTCACGTGCCACACCATCCACCTCCAACTCCAACCGCACCAGCGGGTATGACCGAGTTGCATTAATACCCTGCACCACTACCACCCGAGCCGCGTTTATAGGGTAGCCAGTCAAGTTTTTCATCAGAGTCTGGGAAGCACCTGTATCACGCAAGACCTCTACTCCATGCTTGCGCCCCGCCCACATCACGCAACCCGCCCTCTATGGTCGCAAAAAACATCCTGAGCAGGGTTCGAGCCTCCCAGGTGCTTCTGCATTGGCTGTGCCTCAGCCTCTGACGAACTGCCCCAGGCAAACTCAGATGACTTCGGAGACACACCAATGTTGCAGGCCAAAGACACAGCTGCTGTAGGTGGTTTGCTAGGACAGACTCTTTCAAAGTGCCCCTTTTTATGACAATGATAACACTCCAACTCCTCTTTGGGCTTCCCTTGGTACTGGGAAGGGCCCGGCCCCTTCTGGGACGGTGCTAGTCTTGTGGTCAGTCTTGGTATCATGGCTCTTGTACTTGTTTGCATAAGGTATATCACTAACTCGGGGGGGTGGGGTGTCACGCCCCTTGTTACCTGCCTCACTACGCTGGGCAGACCCGCACCCACGAATTAGTGATAGCCGGAGGTCAGCCATCTCAGCTGCCTCCTGTAGAGTTTTTGGGTTCTTTTCTTTAATAGTTAAAGTCATTTCTGCACCAGTACACTTATAAAACTGCTCGATCAGAAACAGCTCAGTCAACTGTTCGGCCGTCTCAGCTTTCTCAGAACGTGTCCAGGTTTTAAGTGCATCTTTTAAGTCCCGGGCATGTTCAAGAAAGGTTGCCTCCCTAGTCTTTGTAACACCCCGAAACTTCAATCGATATGTTTCCGGTTGCAACTCGTATGCCCGTAGGACAGCTCTCTTCAATTCTGGGTAGTCAATGCAAGACTCTAAAGGCAGTGCATCATAAGCCTTCAGACCCTTACCCGTAAGTCTTGAGGAGACTAGAGCTGCCCACTTCTCTTCAGGCCAATTATGCTCTCTACATTTCTTCTCAAAACGATTAAAAAATTCTGTGACTTCAGTTTCACTAAATACCGGCACCAATTTGACTAATTGGGCCAAGGACTGTTCTCTTACTTGGCCCTCACGGCCCATCCAAGTCCCTGTCGACTCTGCACGAGACTTATCTAAATCTAATTTAGCACAATATTTCTCCGAGTCGTACCTAAGCTCAGCCTCAAGCCTCCTAACCTCAATCTCATGCTTCCTCGTCTCATCCTCCTGCCTCCTGGTCTCATTCTCCTGCCTCCTGGTCTCATCCTCCTGCTTCCTAGCCTCAATCTCCTGCTTCCTAGCCTCAATCTTAGCAAGCTCAAGTCTAAATACCATATCTGGAGACAGGCAGGAAGAGGGAGCTGCCACTACTAAAGGAGGGGGGGCAAAAACTGGGGAACCACCATGTGCACCACCCGAGGGCACTCCAATCTGCCAATTCTCATCCCTCTGTGGGAGAGTGCTAACCTCCGGTAACTGAGTGGACGGCACTGTGGGAGTCGAGTGAGAGGGGATCTGGGGAGGAACCCCCCCAAACGCCCTCTCCTCCGAAACCCCATGTCGCCCACGCAACACCCAGAAAATCAGCTCCCCTTGGACATCCCTACTACATTGGAAATGCCCAAAACCTTGGCTATCAGGTGCAAGCCACAAACATCCACCCCAGTCAGCCTCTCCTCCGTCACGTGGTACCGCTTACTCACAAAAACTCTAGCATCCTCCTCACTGGTTACTAACGGCACACCTTCAAATGGCATCTCTCGCTCATCATCAGTGCTAATGCACGACATACCGTAATTTTTGGCGACTTTAATTTACCTGTGACCAAGTGGGGCGATACTCTTACTTCACACTCCGGACATGACTTGTATACGAACTTGCAAGAGAGTTCGCTTTATCAATTTGTTCGAATGCCGACCCGTGGTAATAACGTTCTTGACATTGTACTTGCAACAAAAGAAGAATTGATAGAGAATTTGAATGTTGGTGATGAATTCAGTAACAGCGACCATCGTACGATAACTTTCACTTTAAAGTTTACTAGTAACGAACCAAATAGTAGCATCGAAAAAGTCCCTAATTTCAAGAAAGCAAACTTCCATAAACTTAGAGCTATGTTTAAAGAAACTGACTGGAGCTTTTTAATTAACAATAACGACATAAATACATCTTGGAAGTTATTCGAAACCACTTACCTAAAAGCAGTGCAAGACTGCATACCATCGAAAATACGGCGTCCAGGCCATAATAATAAGCCCAAATGGTGGAATAAAGATATTTCAAACTGCCTGCTTGCTAAAAAAATGTGCTAATGATAGATTAAAATCCTCACAAAATGACGAAGAACGGGTGAAATTTGTAGAGCTACGACGCAAAGCCAAAAGTTAATTAAGCAAAGTAAAAAGACCTTAGAGTTACATATTGCGAATCAAAGTAAAACAAACCCGAAAGAATTCTATAGTTATATCAGAAAGAAAAAAGTAGTACTTCAACTGTTGGACAGTTAGTCGATGAAAAGGAGAATACACCAAAGACGAAGTACAAATGCAATGCCCTCAATACCTTCTTTGCATCAGTTTTTACAACAGAAGACCTCAGTGATATCCCTACACCATCGCCGATTCAGATTGATAATTCAGATATTCTAAGCAATATCACCGTTACAGAGAGAGAAGTATTGAATTGTTTAGATAAACTCAAGGTAAATAAAACGCCAGGACCTGATACAATCTCGCCTAGAGTTCTAAAGGAAGCTAAGAATGAGCTCTCCAAACCACTGACATTACTATTCAATAAATCCTTGCAGTCTGGAACTATGCCTGATCAGTGGAAGCTAGCCAACGTAACACCGATATTCAAAAAAGGCAGCAAATCCCTACCCAGTAACTAGTCCAAGCTTACCTCAGTTGTATGTAAATGCTAGAAACGGTCATACGAGACAGACTCGTAAATCACTTGGAGGAAAAAAACATACTTAAAGATACTCAACACGGCTTTCGTAAAAAACGTTCCTGTTTAACAAACCTCTTAGACTTCTTCCACGATATCCTCACCTCTACGATGAGAGTAAAGCTGTAGATATTATATACCTTGATTTTCAAAAGGCCTTTGACAAAGTTCTCCACAACGTTTACTGCTAAAACTAAAAGCGCATGGAATACAAGACGGTGTGTTGAAATGGATAGAAAATTGGCTCAGCAACAGAAGCAAAGGGTAGTCATAAACGGTAAGGCATCTAAATGGACCAATGTAAGTAGCGCCCCAGGGATCGGTACTAGGACAATTCTCTTTCTAATTTACATCAACGTCATAGATGAGGGTCTCACCTGCACAATCTCAAAATTTGCTGACGATACAAAAATTGCAAATAGCGTACTCTCAAAAGAACAAGTTGACGATATGCAACACAATCTAGATAAATTGTCATGTTGGGCCCAAATTTGGCAAATGAGTTTCAATGCGGATAAATGTAAAGTACTACATGTCGGATACCTAAATGAGAAAGCAAACTATTCGATGAATGGCACTCAGCTTAAGAATGTAAACAGAGAAACTGATCTGGGAGTAACAATATCGAGTAACCTAAAACCGAGTCAACAATGTTCAGAAGTGTTTAAGAAGGCAAACAAAATAATTGGCTTTATAGGCAGGTCATTTGAGCATAAATCCAAAGAAGTTATCCTAACCCTTTACAATTCCTTAGTCCGCCCTCTTCTGGAATACTGCGTTCAATCCTGGTGCCTTATTACCAAAAAGATATAAACAAGCTAGAACGAGTCAACGTAGAGTTACCAAAATGATACCTAGCCTAAAGAACAAACCATACGAAGAGCGTCTTAGAGAATTAAATCTATTTCCTTTAACCCAGCGCAGATTAAGAGGCGACTTAATTCAAGTGTTCAAAATCATCAAAGGCATCGACAATATGAACTGTAGTAAGTACTTCACTATCGACCAATCTAATTACACGCGGGGAAACGGTTGCAAAATTATTGGTAAATCTTTTAACTCGCACGAATCTAAGAATTTCTTCTTCAATCGAGTTGTCAACTTGTGGAATGGGCTTCCCCGAGACGTTATAGACTGCAGCACCGTTGATTCATTTAAATTCCGCCTAGACAAATATCTCGCATCAAACCCGCGACTGACTGCGTTTGTAAATGAATAACTTTATCCTCCCCTCAGTTACTAACCCATATGTCCCCTACTAACTTCCTAGTCCTGCCACGTTAGTGGCAGGGCAGTAGTTCCCTTTCCAATGTTCCCTTACTCTAAACCACTGTTTGGACACTTGATCCTCAGTGTTTTGGAGGACAAGCAACCTAGAAGGGTCACTAGATCTGTTGTTGCATGATTTCCTTTGTACTCCTTTGTACTCCTTTGTACATACTGAAGTCCACAAAAAAATTCTCGAGACAAAAGTGTTAAACTTCCTATGCAAGCACTAATTACTAAATTAACTGGAGTCTCTTAAATGCTTTACTAATTGCCATACAAAAAAAAATATTCTTCAATATGCACGCTAAAATACAAACAAACAAATGTTGTACAACTCTGCAAAAATTTATACTGTTCACAAAATCCTAAGCAAGGTCGCCATTTGTTACGACCTGGCACTCGGGTACACAAGGGCTCTCAATCAGGACTCGAATACGGCTCGCTGCCACAACGGAAACACACGATCCCAACCCCTGAGTACTGCCAGCCGAACAAAAAACACCAATACCCTCCAGAGTTCAATCTGCTATAACGGGGTATACAAAAACTCGGTACTAGTGTTCAACAACAGACTAATAAAGAGACAGGAATTCTCTAGTCTGGTCAACAATCAAACAAAGAAGTAAGAAACAACAACACCAAAGAATAGTGTTGGCCGAAGCCGAAGTAATCCACCCTTGACTAAGAACTTAAGAAGTCCTCCACCCTCTACTTCGGATCGGCACTATTACGTTACGTTAATTAATAGTCCTTAAGCATCGAGCAAGGAATCTTCTGAAAAAAGTTAGATGCTTCTCGGATGCTCGTAAGAAGTACGTATCGGATTTTGAACAGTAATTCAATAAGAAAAACACTGGCAATTAAATACTATTAAAGGTTTAAATTGGCATAAGAATAATTGAAATAATATGCAATAGTAAATGGCAAACATTAAAAAGAAGTACTCCGCAAATGCAACGGCAATAGCCTACTCGGATTGTGCTCGTGGGCCACTAATCACTAAAGTAGCCAAGCTTGCAACACATGAAATCAATAGTGCATAACCAATATCATACATAAGGAAAGCTTCAATACTATTCTGTATCTACTAATCGAGTAAAGTCTAGCTGGGGTACTGTGGGCAAAAGGTAGCAGTGACTGAGCAAAAACGGCTCGTAGCCTAGCGAAGTCCTCACAACTGTTTAAAGTATTACGTTAACACTAACAAGTGCACTTTGAGAAATCCAGATCCCTTGTATCTGGTTTTCTCCCGGCTCCTTGACAAAGTAAAAACAAGCTGTTAATAAAATACAGGGTGGTTAGGCTCTTGCCCTCACGCACTGTAAATTATTAACTCAATACAGTCAGCCGCGAAGACAACCTAGGCTTCACTGAACCGAAACGAGTATGCAGGTTTATCGCTTAACCACTGCATCAAACAACAACTCGTAACACAGAAAAGCCTTACCCCAGTCTAGCATTACCTAGACTAGCAGAAAACAGGAATAATAATAATAACACACAGGGAAATGCATAGACAAGTGCAACAAACATAAATCAATCCTATTCTAAGTTAACCCTTCCAAAATAGGCTATCTAATAGGCATGTATCTCATGAGAACTCAAGCGATAATACGTTGGCTGACTAGCTCTGCACCAACGGGACCATGGAAGTTAAAAAGGGTAGGGAAAAGAGGAGATAAGAATGTAAGGTAGTAGAGAAAGTTCACATCAGTCAGAAGAATATATATAGTTAGCAAGGGAAATGAGAAGTCGCTCTGCCTAATGAGTTCTGATCAAAAAATGGCTAGACTTCCCTTTTTATACTCGGCCCTCTAGTGAGCCCAACGTGAACTACTAAGGACCGCCCACTGACAATCATTACGTAATTTCTCTCTCTCCTCTGGGATAGACAAAGGCTTTCCTAGCACTGAGGGGAGGGGGGAGGGGGGGGGGAGTGCTAGTGAGTTAGGCCCACCTCCCGCATGGCGCACCCACTGACCCCCAACTGTGGCTGCCGCTTCTCCCATCATTACAAATAAGTTTTACACACAATACTTATAACTAATGATATAAAATAGAACTCGTTGACTCAGATGAAAACAAAATACATATTCATATTACTTATAGTACAACGGCTCACATGAACTAAGTTAGGAAACTCTACATAGACTACAGCCAAAGTTCCTGCCCTGACGATCCTAGCGAGAGTGGGGCATGACTAGGCGTTCTGTACAGCATGCTCACACTGGACATGCGTCACACAGGGTTACGAGTAAAGCACTAAATAAATGATGCATGATAAACATGTTTACTATGGACTAAACTAAAGGGAAAGTATAGACTTACCTATAATAAATGATGCATGATAAACATGTTTACTATGGACTAAACTAAAGGGAAAGTATAGACTTACCTATAATAAATGATGCATGATAAACATGTTTACTATGGACTAAACTAAAGGGAAAGTATAGACTTACCTATAATAAATGATGCATGATAAACATGTTTACTATGGACTAAACTAAAGGGAAAGTATAGACTTACCTATAAATGATGCATGATAAACATGTTTACTATGGACTAAACTAAAGGGAAAGTATAGACTTACCTATTCACACATTAGTAATTACGATATCAAAGTTGTCTTAGAATATGGGGGATGATATTATGTGGTTAGCAGAAAAATACTAATTACAAGCAACAGATTAGCGTAAAAAATATGTAACATTTGTAACTCCGTTCACGGGGTATAATGCTGATGCCCAAGTCTGGGTTGGGTATCTGAACGAAGTAGAAGGTAATTCAATATTTTATGAGGCATAGTTCTTGATTCATAGATTCATTGGGAACTGATCGTTCCTATGTTGAATGAAATTCACGGAAATGTTTTATGTCTCGGATTCAATCATAACAAAATGTTGGGTATAATTGATTTTTCAAAACTGTATTACATCAGTTGGTGGGAGTGAACAACAGAATCAATTAATTTCTTATTATTACACTGTAATGACCATATACAGTAGTGGTAATTAATTCTGATAGATTATGAAGTTTCGAACTGATTAAACGAATCTCTAAAATGCAAATATCCAGTAAAAAATTGTAAGGAGATGCAATTCAACCCGAAACCGCTTCGAATAAATTTGTATCTAAATTAGTGTTCATGACTGTACAATAATATATATAACATTAGGCAATAACTTTGTAATGCCCACATTGTTTGGTTTTCTGTATCTTTCAACATTGCTTTCGTTTACTATTATATGACAGTTATATCTGCATACCACTTGAGGATCGTAATTTGCTTCATCCAAGATTCCTTCGGTCTTTCCTATGTTGAAAGAATAATACAAAAATGTTTGGCATTAACATAAAATAAGTTGAGTTGTAAACGGTATATTACTTACAATATTTCACCCCGAAAACTAATTATGTTCATAATTCAACATGCCTAGGAATAAACTACGAGATTGGTGCGGTGGGGGAGGGGGAGGGGGGGGGGGGGGAGAAGGGGGAGACCAATGCCAGTGTCAGATTATAGCACCTCCTTGGACGGCACTGAATAATTTACTTTACGTCCTTTAAATCATTATTGATTAACTATTTTTGATTTGTTATAGAATGGAGTGAAGTTGTTTTCTTAATCGGTACTTAGCAGTTTAGGTCTGTAAGCGTGTTTTTAATACACCCTGTTATATATATATATATATATATACCGGTATATTATTATTAAGACAGAGAGAGGGGGTGGGGGGCTTGTGCAAATCATACTTTTGTAATATCATCATCCCCTTAGAAACCCTAGTAATATTATATCATGTTTTTGACGACGACTCTCAGATTTAATCAGGCCACGTCTAATATACCTTTATCTAGCATAGAGATACTGTTGGCTCAAAAAGTACCTCACATAGTATACTCCCTGTTATTTAGACAATTTACGCTGCTTCAATGAATTCCTAGTAGTGATATAGCCTACTGCATACGTGTCTTTTGTCAGACAATTATCCCCAATACCAATAGCCAGATTAACAATATAACACGTTGTGAACTGGAGTTATATATGAGCCAACTGTGCTTTGACGACCCAGCGTATAGTATGTATATATGTGTATATATATATATATATCCTCTTCCACATTGCTTCTCGATCCACACGATCAAACGTTTTTTTCCAAATCCAGAAAAGCCCAAAATGTCTCCTTATATATGCTTCTCTAAATACTTCTTGCATAACTGTCTTACTGCAAACATCTGATCCACACACCCTCTTCCCTTCCTAAAACCGCACTGCTCTTCTCCTATTGTAACTTCCGTACACTTTATTATCCTCTCTATCAACACCCTGCCATACAGCTTTCCAACCACTGCTAATAAACTAATACCTCTATAACTTGAACTCTCCTGTCGATCTCCCCTCCCCTTGTACAACGGCACAATACATGCCCTCCTCCAGTCTATTGGTACCATTGAAATAACAAAGCACACATTGAATAGTCTCACCACCCAATCTATTATCACATCTCCATCCTTCTTTATACACTCCACAGCAATACCATCCAAACGTAACGGTAACCATCGGTAACGTAACACCGATATTTAAAGAAAGGTAGTAAATCTTTACCTAGTAACTATCGTCCAATTAGCTTAATCTAAGTTGTCTGTAAAATCCTAGAAACATTCATAAGAGACATATTTGTAAATCATTTGGGGGAAAACAACCTACTTAACCCTCTCACATCCTGACGCGATTTTTGAGCCTATTAGGGATACTTTAAAGCCTTTGTTACCGTCAGGGGTATCTATAAACCTTTAGTTTGTTTACTTCAACCTCTGCAGTTGTCTTTCAGTTAGCTGTGGGCAGAAAACTAATTTTGGAGAGGTAATTATAACAGTGAGAATAATCTATTTCTTATTGCTAATCTGGCAACCTCTGCGTCCTATGGTCGTGAGAGGGTTAAATATACTCAACCTATATTGCAAGAGTAAAGCTGTAGATATGATATACCTTGGTTTAAAAATACTTTTGTCAAAGTTCGCCACACACGTTTATTGATAATATTAAACGTGCATGCAATACAAAGCAGTGTGTTGAGATGGATAGAAAGAAAGCAAAGAGTAGTTATAAACGGTAAGGCATCCAAATGGACCATTGTAACTAGCGGGGTACCCCAGGGATCGGAACTAGAGCCAGTTACCTTCCTAATTTACATAAATGTGATGGTTAACCCTTCCTACCCGGGCTACCTTAGGTAAGGACAGCTCGGCAGAAGGGCAGCTACCCGGCCGTCCTTACCTAAGACGGCAGCTTAATAGCCTAATTAAGCTTGGTCTGAACGCTGTGCGTACGACGTATGTCAACAAACCCAAGCGTTGCGTCACCGCACCTCCGAAAACAAGAAGGCGAAGACTCTTCAATGTTATTGTTCTGACGTCAGACGAAATTAGCGTCTGAAAAGCCCCCATATTGGCAACATCTCTGCAATATTTGCTCCACTGAAATTGTCATCACAACTGAACCAGTTGACTTACAGAGCTCTACTCAACGCCAAAATACAGATTGAAAACCGCACTATGATTATAGATGAGTGGGAAAGTTCTAGCAGTGAAAATAAACATAAATACGGTAGCCTAGGCCTAGACGTTTTTCAGCCATTTCGCCTGGGTACGGGCGACCGTCCTTAGGTAAGACAGGCCGGGTAGGAAGGGTTAAAGGTCTCCCCTGTCCAATCGCAAAGTTTGTTGACGGTACAACAATTGAAAATACCGTGCTCTCAAATAAACATTTGGAATATATGCAAAAATAATCTGGATAAGTTGTCATGTGGGCTCATATTTGGCAAATGAGTTTTATTGCAGATAAATGTAAAGTACTCCATTTCGGAAACCCCGAAATGAGAGGCAAACTATTGAATGAATAGCAGTCAGCTTAAAAGTGTAGACAGAGAAACAGATATGGAAGTAACAATATCTAGTAACCTAAAACCCAGTCAACAATGCACTGAAGTTGTTAAGAAGGAAACGAACAAATTGGCTATATAGGCAGGTCATTTGAGCATAAATCCAAAGATGTATTTCTCACTCTTTATCATTCCTTAGTCCATCTTCTTTTGGAATATTGCATTCAATCTTCGTGCTTTAACTAGTAAAAATACATAAAAAAAGGGAAACAAATTCAACATAGATTTACCAAAAATATACCTAGTCTAAAGAACAAACCATACGAGGAGCTTTCTGAGAGTTACGCCTATTACCTTAAACCCAGCGCACATTATGAGGCGACCTAATTCAAGGGCTCATGATCATCAAAGGCATCAACAACATGAATTGTAATAAGTACTTTACGATTGACCAATCAAATTACACTCGGGGAAATTATTGCAAAATCATTGGTACATCTTTTAAGTCACATGAGTTTCTTCTTCAATCGAGTTGTCAAGTTGTGGAATGTGCTTTCTCGAGATATTATAAACTGAAGCACCATTTATTCATTTAACCCTCAATTCACGGCGACCGTCATATGACGGGAGAGAGAAAATCGGCCTATCCTGAGACACCCTTCATATGACGGGTGCCATTTTGAGGCTATTACGAGCGATGAGAGAGAAGAGACCGTGCATTGGAGGGACGATAGGCGGCCTTGAACCGCTCGCCACGGCTCCGTGGTATATTTGAGGCTCCACACAAACCTCTCTCTCTCACACACCCTCCCTCACACCCAATAAACTACAAAATTGCCAATAATTTATCAAAATTGTCCTTCGGTTGCACGATCATTGCATGATAACCAGATATCGTACAGGGATGATTCAGGTTTCATTGAAAAGCTCTATCTTTGTACACATACGGATATATAATTATATTACGCTCGGTAAATATAGCCGCAAGGCGGCACGGTGTCGAGGGGTCGCAAGACCTGTTGTAATTCTATGGCCTCCTCTTCCTCTTGCATTTCTTTCTTGTCTATTTTTCATCTGCATCGTCGTTCTTCTTCTCACTCGTCACCCTACTGCTTCTTGTTATTATTCATTCTCTACCACCTTTTCCTCACAGTTAGTATTTGAAGGCTTGGGTAATAAATAATAAGTCACCCCCTGGCTAAAGTTCCTTAACCAAGCTCTTCACAACTTTCCTGGTAGCTCTTTTTTTCACTTTCAAAGATCCATTCCACCCACTTCCTATTATATTTTTTCCCTGCTTACCCCTTTGAGTACAAGCGATGTCCTTTTCACCATATTCTAGCAACTATTAGACGATTGTACTCAGGTTAGGAAGGATGTCTACTCATTAATAGGCTACAATCTATCTCGATTAACCTTTTTACCTATCACAGATCCTTCCTAAGCTTCATAAAATCGTCTAAATATGGCTAGAATAAAATATAACGCATCGTCGCTGGTACTCAACGGGTTAACTTCTTCTTTCTCGACGTCCCTCCACCTAGTTTTCTATTTGTTCCCCTTCTCCTTTCCCTCTTCCTCCCCCCTTCCGGTCTCATTTATTTTCTTCATCAGCATCATCTCCTTCCTCTTCCTCGTTTTCTTAGTATTCTTTCTACATCATTTCGTCCCAGTTATACTTCACGGTCTGGGTTATAATTAGTCACCCCCAGGCCAAAGATCCTTAAGGGGGGTGACCTGCTTTTCACTCTCTCCGGGTTGTATACATTCGGCCCCATTCAGCCTACTGTTTTAAGACGATTATCCCCATCCAGGTGTTAATGTATACCTGGTGAGCGATAGCAACCCACCATATTTTGAATAATGAGTTAGACAGCAGGCTAAATTTATATATTTTTTTATTTCTACATAAAATGCTGTCTCCCTATCGGTCGCCAAGAAAAAATCGACACCTGGATAGGGATAAATTTCTTAACGCAGTAGGCTGAATGGGGCCGAATGGGTACAACCAGGAAAGACAAACAAAGCAGGTCACCCCCCTTTAGTAATCTCTTCACAAGTTTTCTCATTTCCTTTTGGCGTTTCTGCCAATTTCAAGGTTTCTTCTCTTCTTTTTTACCCCTGTCTTCTTTTTCTCCTCTTTTGATTTCCTTTCCCTCCGCCTCTCCGTTCTCTCCTCCTTGCTCTTCTTCATCTGTTTCTTCTCCCTGCCCACTTCCTTTCTTCTTCTATTGCATCAGCAACACATTTTCATCCACCTTCCTCTTGTTATTATTTGTTATCTACCTTCATTTCCCAGTTAGTAATTCTTATTAGTTTCTTATTTAAACTCTTCACACCTGTCCTCATATCCCTGTTGTTCTGTCTTTCACTTTCAAGGGTCCTTTTCCTCTTCCACCTCCTCTTGCTACCCCTAAGCCTTTTCTTCCTAGTCCACCCTCCACCAGCTTTTCATATATCTCTGTATTTTTCTCCTCCTCTCCCGTTCCTTTCTTGCTCTTATTATCTTTCAGCATTATATATTCAATCATCCTCTTTTTGCTTTCTTTCTTAAACGTATTATTCCTTCAAAATATTTTCCTCTCGGTTAGTACTTTAAGACCTGGGTTATAATAATGACCCCAAGGCAAAACCTCTTCACAACTTTCCACATCTCCTTGTTGTTTTTTCTTCCTGTTTCAAAGTTCTTCCTGCGTCTACTCCTCTCCTTCTTCCTCCTACTTCCAATCCTCTCCTGCTACCTTTTGTTTTCTATGTGAGTGAGGGAGACAAAAGGCAGAACTGCCTGTATCGAGTGCCTTCCCCAGAGTTGAAAGAGTGACAGGGCCAACATCAAGGGACGTTCAAGCCAAAATGCCTGGACACACGGAGTTTGAAGCAATATAAGTCATAGGAAGAGGGAAAGACTGATTCTGGGAGAGAGTTCCAGAGCTCATCAGTTGAATAGAAGAATGTCTAAGAATACTGTTTCACTCTTGGGTTGGAGAGTTCCACAGAGTAGGGGTGAGATTGTGTTGCAAGACAGGCACTATGTACCCTAGGTAGAGGAGGTGGTATACACTGGGAAAGCTCTGAGGAACATTGATTATTATAGTAGCGATAGAATAGCGAGAGAGATGCAACATTGCGGCGAAGAGAGAGAGACTGCAGAGAGTTGGTGAGTGGACAGTAGTTAATGATACGAAAGGCTTTCCTTTATACCTTGTCTAGAAGTGCTGTGTGAGAGGATCCTCCCCACACATGTGAACAATACGCAATACAAGGATGCACTGTGCACCTGTACAGAACAAGAAGCTGTGCAGGGGTAAATAACCCGTTGAAGCATTTGAGCACACCCAGCTTCTGGGAGGCTGCCTCAACAAGACTGGTAATATGGTCCTTCCAAGTGAGAGCAGAAGAAAAAGAGACTCCGAGAATATTGAGAGAAGATGAAGGATTGATTTTTGTATTGTTGAATTGTAAGGGATATTCCACTTGGAGTTCTGAACGGGTAGTAAGATGAAGAAATTGGGTTTTGGAAGCATTAAAGGTATCAAGATTGTCTCTGCCCCAATTGGAAATAGTAGTTAGATCAGAAGATAAGTGTTGTATGGCTTCATTATGTTTGTCTTTGAGAGATTGCTGGCTGGGGCGTTGAGGAAAACTAATTGAGTAGTGTAAGGTAGAGTCGTCTGCATATGAAGGGATGGGACTGGAGGTACAGTTGAGAAGATCATTTATGAAACTTAGAAAGCTAATGGGAGATAGGACAGAGCCCTGAGGAACACCGGAGTTGATAGGATGAGGAAGTGAGCGATAGTTATAGTTATAGTATAGTTTTGTCAACCAATGTAAATATAGTGATGTGCCTTTGGCTCAAAGTCGAAGTGAGTCAAGACTCTGAATAGCGATTGTCCAGTTAGGTAGTGATGGGAATGTAAACATTCCAGAGTGCAATCAAAACCGGGCCGTCGTAGGTATTCAACTAATAGTTTGAACTCAGCTTGACTCGACCAGAGAATCAATTGCTATGAGGATTATGGTCACCATAGGAGTTTGTTAAATAAAGATGCGAGCTTCCAAACAACTGTCGAATTATTCCTACATTAGTAGAGCAGTGAATTTAAGTTCATGTACTACACTAGTAATCATCATATACAGTATTACCAATGTAAGCTATGAACAGAATTAAAATCCAACTTTAATATATACCGGCAGCAATAATATGTTTTGATAATGTATCATGGAATAGGTCTACTAAAGATAAAACAAAAGTAATACAAATAATAATATATCAGCATTAAACAAAACATATCAGTCATAGTCATGAGAGCTAATAACCATATGAAATAAAGGCCCGACGTCTGACCTCGTGCCTTTGAACCCATTGTACTCTACAGTAGATGTTATAATATCTAGAATTCTAGGTTGTCTTCCAATATACTGGCATTATATGTACTTCGTAATGTGCTCTAAAAATGTGTTTACAATACTTGTAGTACTAGGGCTACCTGGTGCTTAAGGAGCAACTGATTACAACAGAGCTGATGTGATGTGACTGCTGGCAAATTATAGCACTTCCCTCATTCGTTTCAGTGCCTTTCTAAAACTTGTTTCAAAAGTTATATACAAATTTGAGGATTGAAAGTCATATCACGAATCCACAAATTAAGGCCATAGTCAGGTAAACAATATGAGTTAAAACAAAATAGTAAAGTGTGTTTATCTACTGATCTAAAACTCCTAAACATACTATTCGATGAGGCATAAACATTGTTTAGTCTAAATTTAATATCATAATTATCCTTAAATATGAAGTTAATCATACGACCAAAGTACTTGAAACATTTCACTACCTGCAGCATATTACCAGCAAACTCGACGCTTTGAATTGGCTGAACATTGATAGAGCTAAATATCATGCATTTTTATGTATTTGTATTGATGGTAGATCAATGCTTGTTTTGAGTTTATCATGTAGAAAATTAATCTCCGAGACAGAGCTTGCTAGAACCACCAAGTCGTCTGCGTATGCCAGGATATTGCATCTTGCAAGATAGAATATCTAAAATATAAAGCTCAAATATTTTCAAAAGACTTTAGGACTACATAACAGGCCTGTAGTTTGGGGAATCAGTTATATTACTTTTGTTTTCCTTAACTATTTGGGTAATAATATTTGTAAGCAGGTCACAGGACAGGTAACAGTGAATAAAGCACATGCTAAAACAAAAATGAGACAGGTTCTCTAAGGAAAAACCTTCCGGAAGCTTTCTTTAGAAATATACAGTAGTATTAACTATATCATGGCCTTGACCATTGGTTAGTCGTGGAATAATTATCTTCAAGGTGTTACTGGATATTTTCAAGAATATGTGTCCACTTTCTTCGCTTGAGGTCATCAACAAAATGTAGTTCTGAGTGTGGATCATAAGCAGACTGAATAAGAACAATACAGTGATTATATTAGAATTGCCGTGTACGACATTGGAGTTTTTTTTGTTAGCCCAATTTGTCCTAATATCCTTCCAGAACTCCCTTCTATATTAAAACCGAAATGTTTCCATTATCGATTATAACATATTTATCTTTGCTCAATAGATGTGCAGTCATTTAACACATCCTTAAATGTGTTTCTACTTATCAACAATACCAAGTAGTTTTTTTTTTTTTTTTTTTTTTTTCTATGTGATTGAGGGAGGCAAAAGGCATAACTGCCTATAGCGAGTGCCTCCCCCATAGTTGAAAGAGTGACAGGGCCAAAATCAAGGGACGTTCGAGCCAAAATGCCTGGACACACGGAGTTTGAAGCAATTTAAGTCATAGGAAGAGGGAAAGACTGATTCTGGGAGAGAGTTCCAGAGCTCAGCTGTTGAGTAGAAGAAAGTTTGAGAGTAACGTTTCACTCTTGGGTTGGAGAGTTGCACAGAGTAGGGGTGGGATTGAGTTGCAAGACGGGTACCACGTGCCCTACGTAAAGGAGGTGGTATGCACTGGGATAGCTCTGAGGAACACTGATTATTATAGTAGCGATAGAATAGCGAGAGAGATGCAACATTGCGGCGGAGAGAGAGAGATTGCAGAGAGTTGGTGAGTGGACGGGAGTTAATGATACGAAAGGCCTTCCTTTCAACTTTGTCTAGGAGAGCAGTGTGAGAGGAACCTCCCCACACATGTGAACAATACTCAATACAAGGGCGCACTATGCCCCTGTACAGAGCAAGAAGCTGTGCAGGGGAAAAGAACCCCCTAAGGCGGTTGTGCACACCCAGCTTCTGGGATGCTGCCTTAGCAAGACTGGTAATATGGTCCTTCCAAATGAGAGCAGAAGAAAAAGAGACACCAAGAATATTGAGAGAAGATGAAGGGTTGATTTTTGTATTGTTGAAGAATAAGGGATAGTCCGCTGGGAGATCCTGACGGGTAGATAGATGGAGAAATTGGGTTTTGGAAGCATTAAAGTTAACAAGGTTTTCTCTGCCCCAATTGGAAATAGTATTTAGATCAGAATTTAAGAGTTCTATGGCTTCATTACGTTTGTCGTTGAGGGATTGCTGGCTGGGGCGTTCTGAAAAACTAATGGAGTAGTGCAAGGTTGAGTCGTCTGCGTATGAATGGATGGGAATTAAGGTACAGTTAAGGAGATCATTTATAAAAATTAGAAAGAGAATAGGAGATAGGACAGAGCCCTGAGGAACACCGGAGTTTATAGAGTGAGGAAGTGAACAATGGCCGTCCACAACCGCGGCTATGGAACGGCCGGAAAGGAAATTAGAGACAAAGGCACAGATGGAGGGATAGAAACCGAAGGAGGGTAGTTTAGAAATTAAAGATTTATGCCAGACTCTATCGAAGGCTTTCGATATGTCTAGTGCAATAGAAAAAGTCTCACCGAAGTCCCGAAAGGAGGATGACCAAGAGTTAGTAAGATATGAAAGAAGATCACCAGTAGAGCGACCCTTAAGGAAGCCATACTGGCGATCTGAGAGCAGATTATGAGAAGAGAAATGCTTAAGAAATTTGGAAGCAAGAATAGTTTCAAAAACTTTAGAAAGACAAGAGATAAGAGCAATTGGACGATAGTTGGAGGGTTGAGAGCGGTCACCCTTCTTTGGGACAGGTTGAATGTGAGCAAACTTCCAGCATGAAGGGAAGACGTTAGAGGATAGACAGAGACGAAAGAGTTTGCCTAGGCAGGGAGTCAGCACGGAAGCACAGTTTTTGAGAACAACAGGAGGAACACCGTCCGGACCGTACGCCTTATTAGTGTTAAGCCCAGAGAGGGTAGAAAGTACATCTTTAGAAGAGATTAGGATATTAGGCATAAGTAAGAGAGAGGAGGGCGGAGAGGAGGAATAGCACCGGAATCATCCAAGGTGGAGTTTCTAGCAAAAGTTTGAGCGAAGAGTTTAGCTTTGTCAGAGGAAGAAGTGATGGTTGTGCCATCAGAGTGGGAAAGGGGAGGGAAAGACGAGGAAGAGAAATTGTTGGAGAGGTTTTTGGCTAGATGCCAGAAAGCTTGGGAAGAGCTAGAGTTGGATAGTTCAGTGCATTTATTATTGATGAAAGAGTGTTTGGCAAGTCGAAGAACAGATTTGGCTTGATTCCGGGCAGAAACATATGAAGAATGAGAGTCTTGAGTTTTAAGGCGTCGGTACCGTTTGAATGCTTCCTCCTTATTGCGGACAGCAGTAGAACAGGCGTGAGTAAACCAAGATTTTTTAGCATTAGTCTGAGAGAAAGAGAATGGAATGTATGCTTCCATGCCCGATAGGATTACCTCGGTAATGCGTTCAGCACTCTCCGAGGGTCCTCGGCCATGGAAGCAGAAATCATTCCATGGGAAATCAAAGAAGTACTGCCGAAGAGCCTCCCAGTCGGCAGCGCCAAAGTGCCACAAGCGCCGCCGGCTAGGAGGATCGGGTGGCTGTACTGGAGAGATAGGACAGGTGACAGAGATAAGTTTATGGTCGGAGGAGCCCAAAGGAGAGAAAAGATCGACAGTATAAGAAGAAGGGTTAGAAGTTAGAAACAGGTCAAGAATGTTGGGCCGATCTCCGATGCGATCCGGGATACGGGTGGGTTGCTGAACTAACTGCTCTAGGTCATTTAGGATAGAAAAGACGTAGGCTTGTTCACCAGGTGGATCAGTAGTGTGAGAGGAGAGCCAATGGCGGTGGTGAACGTTGAAATCTCCTAAGATGGAGATTTCTGAGAAAGGAGAAATGGATAGAATGTGTTCCACCATTCCACATGTGTTCCACCAGTAGTAGTAGTAGTAGTAGTATAGGAGTAGTAGTAATAGTAGTATTAGCAACAGTAGTATCATCAGCAATATTATATTTGTAATCGTCCTGTAGATTAGTTGTATTTGCTATCTTCTTCTTTGTTTACTCCTCATCCTTCTCAGCTTAATCTCATTCCTGCATATTGATACCCCCTTACTTCTCGGCCTCCTCCTATTCTTCTTCTTCGGCTTTCCTTTATAATTTGTCTTTCTCTGCCTCCTCGTCTTCCTCCTCCTCATCCATGGGCCGTCTCACATCATTACCTCTATCCTCACAGCCTCATTAATAACCCAAACTTCCACCAGACCCAAATTCCTGCTAAATTGTGTTATGAAGCGATAAATTCCTGGCGACGGGATTGTGTAGTTAGGAGGAGAGGCTGGGGTGCGGGAGATAAGCGTTTGGTTTAAGGGAACCCACCTCGCTTTTTTGCTCTTTCTCTCCCCCTCTCTTTGGCTTGTCCATTCGGTCCCATTCAGCCTACTTTTTTAAGACGTTTACCCCAATCCAGGTGTCAATATTTTCCTGGCGAGCGGTAGCGAACCAGCATAGATATATGTTGTTTTGACAGCAAGCTAAATTTGTTAATTTTTCGATAGAAACATGTCTCCGGCGAAGCCGGATTTCTCCATACAATGCTGGCTCGCTATCGCTCGCCAGGAAAAAATCGACACATGGATGGGGATAAACGTCCTAAAACAGTTGGCTGAATGGGGCCGAATGGATACAAGCCAGTGAAAGAGAGAAAATGAGAAAAAGAGAAAAAAAAGCAGGTGACCCCCCTTAATGCCACTTGTTGTGTCTAATAGGACGGTAATGTTCGTTTGTGTATGAGCTGTGAGTGTTGCAGGCTATGGCTATGAGCTGTGAGTGTTGCAGGCTATGGCTATGAGCTGTGAGTGTTGCAGGCTATGGCTATGAACTGTGAGTGTTGCAGGCTATGGCTATGAGCTGTGAGTGTTGCAGGCTATGGCTATGAGCTGTGAGTGTTGCAGGCTATGGCTATTTGTGTGCAGGAAGTTAGCGGAAAACTATTCAATTACTCTCTGAAGGTCGTTAAGATTTGGAGTGTACTAATAATAATGTATAATATTTTAGTTAATATGGTGTTCTAAATGTTTTCAATAAAAATTTATCTTATTTATTCATATCGGCCATTTCTATTAAAAGCGTGTTATTGCCTTTGTATTCATAAGTAAGATGATATTTAAGTATTCAACGGTAAAATTGTTAACTCGTAAGGTGCAGCAGACACGTTTGTTTAGCCTCCGCCAGTGCTAGATCTTTAAAGGTTAATTTGGACAAAATTGGTTATATTTATTATATAAAGCAATATTGCTGCATTATATGCGCATATTTTACTTTTATAATGAACATGTGAACATTGAAGAACCAGAAAATATGTGTAAAGAGCAAAAAGTCAAGATCATTGTGACGGGAGAGGTGACAAACGCATATGAGGGTGTGAGACATAAGTCTATTCTCTCGGACAAGACTGGCCGTCCCTTGTGAGGGATGAGGACTCGAGAAGGGAAGATGGAGTGTATAGGAAGGTGGCTGGACGTATTTGAGACAGGAGGGAGGAAGTAAGGAGAGAAAGGGGAGGGAAAAGTACAATAAAAGAGGAGGGGGAGAATTAGTTGAGGGAGAACGGGGGGAGTGAGACACATGTAAGGGGAAGACAGGAGGTACTGGTAAGGAGACATTCCACCTAATCACATAGTGCTTCCATTTCGCTAGCACTGGGGTGTTTTTTGTTGTTGTTTTAAAGTGCTATACTCCGAAAGGAACGTTGCATTCGCCTAGTAAAAACATACTGGAATGAACGTTGCTGTTCTTGGGTTAATGACTAAGAATAAGCTATATTGTGTTCATAAGGTTATCGAAAGACCTTTCACTTATCAACTCTGCAAAGCAGAGTGGTATCGTGCACACAGATCACCAGTATACTGCGCACCACCAGTCAGCTTGTTTGTCGTTGTCGTCCGCCTGTCTGTCCGGAAACTCCTCCTAGACCGTTCATGGATTTTCACCAAATTTCACAGATATATCTATTTGGTCAATGCGAAGGGGAGTCAAAAATACATTTTCAATTTAACTGAAAGGTTAAGGTCAAAGGTCAAGGTTAAAAATAAGTTGACTATTTCATATTTTTTAGTTTTAAAGCCAATTCCTTCATTTCCACTTTGCAAGTTTCTGGTAACCAAATTGATATCTTATTGACCAAATTTTAGATAAATAAACTAAATGGTAAGGTCAAAGGTCAAGGTCAAATGTCAAAATAGGGTTTTTACTAGTATTTCTTATACTTACTGTTAGATTCTCACTAAGCTTACAATGTATATTCGTAATACCTAGGCAAAGGCCAAATAAGAAACTATACAATTCCATATGAAAGGTCAAGGTCACAGGTCTAGGTCAAATAAAAGGTCAATATGATAATTTTTGTACTTATCATGCAAACTTCACAAAATTTGGTGAGATAGTTGCACTTTAAATGAAAAGGAAAATATTACATTTTGAGACACATATCTTAAAGGTCAAGATAAAGTTCAAAGGTCATGGTCAACTATTCTGTTAATATATATGAAACTAACTGATCGGTTTAACACTAACTGTGCAGAGATATTTTCTCATATTTTCGCTATATTAGGGCTCATTCAGGCACTCCTGAATGATTAACCCTTAAAAAGCGGCTCACCACTTAAGTCGCATTTAATAAAGCTGGACTATGTGGCGGCGCTCGACATAACTCGAGTGGCAATTTCAGCATGTAATGTTGCTGAGAGAGAGAGACAAGTGGTGGCAGGAGACTAGCGAGCGTATGACTGCTCCAGACCACCGCGGCGAACCTACTGACACGAATCTCAGCTCCCTCCTCCCTCTCTCACTCGCTACATACTCAATTATATGGGGAAAGTACCGAATTACCTGCTTTTTGCACTCGCGTTGCACGGTTATTGCAAGAAAACTATCCATCATACAAGGATCGTTATGGTGTCATTCGAAAGCTCTGTTTATGCCCTTTCAGGGATAGATATTTGTTTTACGTTCTGGGTCTTATTTAGGCATGAAAATGATCACGTAAACAGCCCTATTTTGGCTAAAAACACCCCGCTGGGCGGTACACATAAATAAACCGCATAGGCCGCTAAAGAAGGGTTAAGCAAGTGTCTGAATGAAATTAAATATATTCTGACATAAACTATAAAAAAATAGCTTCAAAATGACACCAGACCGAGCTTCGTAGCTCGCGGGGATCATCCGCAGCGCTACTATAGACATCGGCAAATATACAGTAATTATGAGCAATGTTGCGCTAACTTTGCCTTTGGCAGCGCTGCATTGTCTCGCGAGATATGAGGCGAGAGTCTCAGTGCCATGGCAGCCATGCTGGAGAGCGGAGAGGAGCCTCCCATGCTCCCGCTTATTAACACTAAGTCTTGTTCCCACAGGCTTTAAGAGGCTTTAAGAGCCTGTAAATTGCTTTAAATTGCCAGGACGTTCCAGAACGTCTCCCACAGCCATCAGGTTCATTAAATTTGGCATGCTTATTTGACTGTCCTGGACAATGTCAATGCAAACAAAACAATGTAATCTTACATGAAGATCAATGTAATAACGGTTCAAAAAGAAATACAACGAAATCCTCACCAGATCTACCAACATACCCAGAAGACACACGGTATAAAAGAGACACGAGGACCCCAATCTATCTACCAACATTCCAGGAGGAAATGACTCAACCACAAGCCAAAATAGCCAGCCTCCGAGTGAAGATAAGATTGAAGAAGAAGAGTAGGACACAAGCACAGATGGAAAAAGAAACAACACAGTCTGTCATCACAAATACACATTCTATTATATCAAGAAACAACACAGTCTACCACGTTAAAACAACACCCTCTACCGATACTCACAGGAACTACAAGGCCACTCATCAAGCATGACCTGATTTCGGGCCAATCACCCGGACCTCTTCCGGACCAATTACAAGGTCAGAGGTACGGAATACAGACGTATCCAACGCAAGAACACGATTTGAACTACAACGAGGAGGAATTTATGCCAATTCCTCATCAACAACCGATGTTGTATTACAACAGATAGTACCAAGACAACCCTCTCTACAGTGCGGAAGGCCAATACAATCAACTATAATAGATCCACAGAGAGTAAAGACAGTTTTGCATACACCAGTGATAATAAAGAAAAGTAAGAGGGTGGTGAAGAGAGTAGTGAAGGAAAGTAAGAGAAGAGTAGATTAGGATTTGGAAGGAATCTGAGTGTAAAATGGAGGGAGAGTAAGAAACTGTTCTGGAAAGTAGTCAAGAAACTTAGGGAAGGTAGCAAGGGAAACAGTAAGGGTGAGAAAGATAAGAATGGGAGAATGCTAGCCGAGAAGCAAGAGAGAGTCGAAAGATGGAGGGAGTACTTCAATGAGTTGCTAAATGTAAGGAATGAAGAGCCTGCAAACATAGCTGGATATGGTATGGGAGGGAGAAGAAGAGAAGTAGTGGAGCAGGAGGTCAGAAGTGTGGGAAGCCATGAAAAGAGTGAAGTTGGGGAAAGCACCAGGAACAGATGGAGTGTGTGGGGAAATGTTGAGGTATGGTGGTGAGATAGTGATCGAATGGGTATGGAAAATGTGCAAATTAGCATGGGAGAAGGGGAGTGCACCTGATGACTGGAAGACTGGCATAGTAGTCCCCCTATATAAGGGCAAAGGGGAAAGAGGAGTGTGTGGTAACCACCAAGGAATATGTCTTCTAAGTGTAGTAGGGAAGGTATACAGTAGGGTAGTGATTGAGAGAGTGAGAGTGAGAACGGAGAAATGGATAGGTGACGATCAGGGAGGTTTTAGGAAGGGAAGAGGATGTGTAGATCAGATTTTTACCCTGAATTGTGTTGTGGAGAAATATCTGGAGGAGAAACAAAAGGTGTATGTTGCCTTTATGGACTTGGAGAAGGCCTATAACAGAGTGGATAGAGAAGGTTTGTGGAATGTACTTAGAATATACGGAGTAGATGGCAAGTTGCTGAAAGCAGTGAAGAGCATGACTGTATGAGGGTGCAAAGGCAGCAGTACGTGTGGAGAGTGAGCAGAGCGAGTTCTTTGACCTGAATGTTAGTTTGAAACGGGGGTATGTGATGTCCCCGTGGTTGTTTACTGTATATATGGATGGAGTCATGAAAGAAATACTATCAAGAGCAGTGTACTGCTGTTTGCGGATGATACAGTTCTGATGAGTGATAATGAATGGGAGTTGCAGGGTCTGGTAAATGAGTTTGGAACAGTGTGCGGAAAATGGAATTTGAAGGTAAATGCGGGGAAGAGCAAGGTTATGGTCTTCGAAAGGGGTGAAGTCACAGAGTGGGAGGTGAAGCTGAACGGTCAGGCTATGGAGATCATCAACTCTTTTAAGTATCTGGGCAGTGTGTTGAGTAAAGATGGGACTATGGATGAAGAAGTGCGGGAGAGGGTACAACAGGGGAAGAGGGTTATAGGAACGCTGAAAGCAGTAACAAGAAATAGGGTGGTCAGTATGGAAGTGAAGAAGTCCTTGCATGACAGTGTGGTAATCCCGACACTGACTTACGGAAGCGAAGCATGGACGTTGGTTGAGAGACTCAGACCAAGAGTGAGAGCAGTGGAAATTAATTACTTAAGAAGTGCGTGCGGAGTTACATGGATGGATAGACCGACTAATGAGGAAGTAAGAAGGAGGTGTGGTGTGGAGGTAGATGTGCTGGAAAGTGTGAAAAGGAACAACTCGAGATGGTTCGGCCATATGGAACGTGTGGAAAGCGAGAGAATGACTAAGAGGGTGTACGAGAGCGAGGTGGAGGGACAGAGAGGGAGAGGTAGACCGAAAGAGAGGTGGAAGGATGGAGTGAGGAAGTATATGAACGAAGGCGGTGCTGGTTGGGGGGAGGGGCGTCGACTGACTGGGGACAGAGGTGCATGGGGGCGGTTCGTTCGTGGCCACCCCTTCGGGGATCACGGCGTCGGGCAATAGATAGATA
Source organism: Paralithodes platypus (assembly GCA_032716605.1). Lineage (NCBI taxonomy): Eukaryota > Metazoa > Arthropoda > Malacostraca > Decapoda > Lithodidae > Paralithodes > Paralithodes platypus. The sequence goes on from CM064511.1 coordinate 1,859,683, forward strand.
GATAGACGAATTACAACAAAACAATAATCATGCAACCATGCAAGCTTCCTAAAATGTGAGTTTAATGTTAGAAAATAAAGAACAACATTCCCCATGTATCACTATATACTGTATGTATTGTATTGTTAAGGCCATTATTAACTTCACCATAATTCGAAAACTAAAATCCAAATGCCCCTAATATTCCGAAATCAAGTAAACCTAATCCAATTTAAAAACTGAATATCACCTAACTGAAATTTAGGAAAGTTAGGCAAGCATTGTCGAACCCATCTACTAGCCAACGGAGAAATAGAATGAAGTACCAATATCAGAGTCGCTACTGTTAGAGTTAAGCCAATCGTCCCTATATCCAGCTACCTCGTAACACTAGAAGTGCCTGTTCTAGTAAAGTGTAGAATACCTAAAAGTGCCTGTTCTAGTAAGTGTAGAGTGCCTAGAACTGCATATTCTAGTAAGGTGTAGGTGAGCTAGAAGTGCAAATTCCAGTTGTGCAGGAGAGGCTCTAGAAATGAAAAGTTATAGATAGAGTAGCTCCACACTAGAAGTGAAAGTTCTAGATGCATATAGAATACTAGAAGTGATTATTCTAGTTCTGTGTGAAAACGCCGTCTCTCTCTGATAAATAAGAGAGGCTTAAAAACGTACGAGTGAGTTATCCGCAGACCAGCTCTGTCTAAAGGATCATCTTCCCCCAGTCTAAGTGTTTCTATACTTCTTGAGTTTTGGAATTGTGGTGAAGGTTATACTAGATATATTAGTGTTCAATTCAGAGTAACTCATCGAAACCCCTTTGATCTCTCTTTTCCTTAACTTATACCTCATAATTGTGAAAACCTTATTTACATCTTTCTCGTGATTAATATATATAATACTCTGGATATAACTCCTTTATATTCCATATAATATTATATATATAGGTTCGATCTAGATATATAATTATAATACGTGACACATAAACCTCTTATGAACACTTTTAGATATTATTCATGTTTGCATTATCAGTGTGTATATACGTGCATAGTGAAGTGTTCAAAGAGAGTGCAATTCTTATACCTATCTACTAATTAATATAATTCTAAGTTACGGACATCTCTAGGTCCACTCTAGATATAATTACATATAACCAGAAATTAATTCCCCTTGTTAATTACTACCTCAGTACGTTCGAGTACCTTATTCATTACTTATGAATAATTTAATGTCTATTTAAACTTGTGAATAATTCGGTCCACCACTTTATACGGTGAATAATATTTGAACTTATATTGGGAATTTCTATAATTATTCCCAACTGTGTCATAGCCTATTATTCTGGCTGTTTTTGATTCACTACTCGTTCTGTGATATCAGTTTATATTATATCAATTCATTTCACCCACCTTGTGGTGTTTCTATTTTATTTTCCAGTGCGTTGAATATTTATTTAGACCCGCTGTGTTCGTAACCTTTTAGGTTAAATTTTATTCACTACACGTTTCGTGAATTTGAAATTCCTTTATATTATTCGTTAAGTCACATTCACTGACTTAAAATATTTTTCCTAGACCCGGTGTACATATATTTGAAAATTAAATTACTATATCTCCAGGATTAACGTCAATTTCGTATTTATCCACCCTAGACTGAATATTCCATAATATTAAGATTTCCCAGCATACGTCGCAGTAACTTTAACCTAGACCCAGCCGCGGCTACTTTGACCCCAGTCCTACCTGATCACGTGACCCTAAGCTACCAGGCGCACTACCTCACCTGTTTGTCTCAGCGATATCAGCTGCCCATACATGCTCCGCGATTCCTCTCTTTGCATACTTTACTATATTTGTGATGTCATCATTCTTTTAGATATTATTTTGTATATTGATTCTGATGCATTGTGAGTGACGCCATTATTTATGGATAAGTAAAACTTATATAACTTATTCTCAGTCACATATGTCAGCCATTGATATTACGCTCTATATAGCTAATTATCTGATGTGCCCCACCTGTATCTAGCTATTAAGAAATAAACTTGTGAACCATATCGTGTGTATTTATTGTCTTTGGGTGTGATTTGAGTGATCTAGTAATATTTATATCAATGCTAGCTATGTTCCTGTCGGGCAGGATTATGTTCTTAGTTAGCTAAATCAGGAGCTTATTAGAACAAAGTATCAAGCGAGTGGTATTACAACCACGCATAACAGTCAAGATCACAGGTCAATGTCAAAGGTTAACTTTTATTATCAATTAATAAATATTATTAAAATTTCAGAAAACTGGCCGTGTTAGTTACTTAACTTTGTTTTTTAACTGTCTTCGTGGTGCAATGCATAAGTGTGTTGATTTTCGGTGTGAGCATCCTAGGTTCGAATCCCCGGACTGCCACATGTGTTTGTTAATTTCATTAATCGAATTTAGGAGTAAGTTGGTTGGTGGAGATAACATAATAATCAAGTAACATATATATAAAATTTCATATATATATTGTAATACTTAAGGTCAAAGGTCAAAGCAAGAGTGTTCGCCATTTTCCCTAAACTCCTAGACTGTTTAATGTATTGTCACCACATTTTGCAGGCAAATTCAGTAGGTCAATGCGACGACCATCCAAATATATGTAATTCAGTAGGTCAATGCGACGACCATCCAAATATATGTAATTCAGTAGGTCAATGCGACGACCATCCAAATATATGTAATTCAGTAGGTCAATGTGACGACAATCCAAATATATGTAATTTCTTAATAGTCAAAGTTCAAAGGATAAGGTCACAGTATACTGTATGGTCACTATTTCTAATCTATAAGTTTTTATACAAAATAAACCATATTCATAATGCTAGTTATCACTAAAATTGGTGTTAAGCTAACTAAACTCATGATAAGAATTTCTATGGTCGAAAGTCAAGGTCAAAGGTCAAGGTCAAAGGTCAAAATATGATTTGTACTAGTATTTCATATTAACTGTAAGATTCTCACTAGGTATATCATGTATATTCGAAACACCTAGGCCAAGGTCATACAAGAATAAACATAATTCCATTTGATAGGTCAATATCACAGGTCAAGGTCAGAGATAAGGTTAATATGCTAATTTATGTACTATTCATTCAAACTCCTCAACATTCGTTGAGACAGATGTGCTTTAAATTAAACTTAAAAATTATAAATTTTCAGACATCATTTACCCCCATCCAGGTGTCAATATTTTCCTGGCGAGCGGTAGCGAGCCAGCATATACTATATATATTTTTGTTTTGACAGCAAGCTAAATGTGTACGTTTTTCGATGGAGAAATGTCTCTGGCGAAGCCAGATTTCTCCATACAATGCTGGCTCGCTATCGCTCGCCAGGAAGAAATCGACACCTGGATGGGGATAAACGTCTTTAAACAGTTGGCTGAATGGGGCCGAATGGATACAAGCTAGGGAAAGAGAGAAAAAGAGAGAAAGATAACAAAAGCCGGTGACCCCCCCTTAAGTTATAAATGTACAATAATGCCCTGCTAATTTCCTTCTACCTAACAGTATATAATTTTATATATTTTAGGAATGACATTTCATAAACTAGGAGAATAAAATAACTTGGAAAAGCTCCTTCAGTGCAACGATACCTTATTTTCTTGTATTCTGGCTAACATTGGACGATTTTATGAAGCTCACAAAAGGACTCTCATAATCAAAGTGTTAAAAGAATGGCCGGTTGCCTTCGTTAAGTCATTGAGAAAACAAAATGCGAGCCTTATAAGTGATTTTATAGACTGAGTATCAGGAAAGTTTATATCTTAAAGGCGCCCTGCTCGCCCGGTGACACCAAGATAAAAGATGTATTCCCTAGAGAGAGAGAGAGAGAGAGATTGACATAGTGTTACGCTGGCCAGCTTGCCAGAATGCACTCGTAACTCGCTAGCGCTCGCCAGGGCAGTGAAACGGGCTATAATAATCGTAGAACGATGTTCTTTCTTTCATAGTGTTCATGTTGTCGCAGACAGATCAGTGGTGGTCTTTATTCTTGTCTGTGACACTTGGAAGTATTTTATATCATTGATAGAAGATAAGATATGTTGTGTGAAGTTGTAGGGAGAAAGAGAGCGAGCAGCGTGGTGGTATTATGTGCGTGTGTATGTACGTGCGCCTCCCTCGCTCGGAGGAGTTTCCCACGCTCGTGATTGGCCAGCGGGCCTGGCGCGTCATATGACGCCTGCTCCTCATGACGTAGTCGTCTGTGATTGGGTGCCGCTGTCTTTGTTAGTGCTGGGGGGCTCCTGCCCGCGTTTCTCCTGCAGAGCTTGGCATAGCGTGCTTGGTCCTACATGTCCTTTGCAATCTGTCCCCAATATAACCCCCTAAACTACTGATTCTCTCTCTGAACTTCTTCTTTTCCAATACTTCCTCTCTTTATTCAATTACTTATCCCTTCTGGTTCTGCATACGACTTCCATAGTCGGCCAGTCGTATTACCAGCACCAGCTCTCACATTTATGTTTTGCACTAGCTTTAGGGATTAGTAGAGTCATAGTCATATGGTAGTGTAGAGTTGGGGTGCTTCTAATTATTGAGCTGTTCTTTCTTATTATTTAATACTAGACAGTGGAAGGTATCTTTGGTCGTTGTCTCAGTCATGTATGTGGCAAGTCAGAGCCTGTACAACATCGACGAAGCTAGGTAGCCTGTAACCCTTGTGCATATTTTCCTTTGCGAGTGTAGCAGTATACAGGTGAAGGGCTTTTGCCTACACTTACCTGTATGCTTGCTACCTCATTTTGTTGACCTTTGTGGAGCGCCAGGGTAAGACCAGATACTTGAGATCTGGACTTACCAAGAGAGCCTCCAAGTCACTTAACGTAACATAAGGGAAATCTGTTCAAGGGGAGACAGTAGGCTACGAGCATGCTTGCGCTCTGCCTAGTTTCCTAGTACTTTTTTTGCCACTGCTAGACTTTATTAGTGAGAAAGACAGCATTGTGTTTATTAACTTTAATTGTGTATGCTTTAGGAATTATTCACGCCTTATTTTAGCCTAGGTTGATGCATAGTGCACAACCCAGTTTTGCTGTTTCGTTGGCTAAGGAAGTACTGTTTTGAGTGGCGATTATTAGTGCTGTCACAGAGTTGTTGCACTCCCTTGTTTCATATATATGTATCCTACTTGATGGTGCATTTAAGATACACACTTTAGTGTCCTGCCTCTGCATTATTTCTGTTCTATATTAACGAGCATCTTAGAGCATCAGACGTTTTCAGAAGATTCTTTATCTGATTGCTGTAGGACTAGACTTCCAGTGTTTTCATAGAGCATTGTAGAGTTTAGTGGTGAGTACAGACTCACACTAAAGTTAACGTAAGCATATACTCCTTTATTAAATCTTGTTATAGTTTATTCAAGCATTGTTATTACGTAAGAGCATTTTATTAACGTAAAGTACTCCTGTTGTGAGTAGGCTTGGCCGTCACCGGAAAGCCTTTGTAGAAGTGCACTAGAACCCAGTTAATTGATACCCCGTTAACCAGTAGATTAACTCTGGAGGGTTTAAGTGTTTTGTTCATCGGCGTAATAGTTCGAGGGTTTGGAATTAGCGTACCGTTGTTGCAGATATAGCCTATCATCTAGTCCATTCTTAAGTCTATCTATCTATCTATTGCCTGATGCCGTGATCCCCGAAGGGGTGGCCACGAACGAACCGCCCCCATGCACCTCTGTCCCCAGTCAGTCGACGCCCCTCCCCCCAACCAGCACCGCCTTCGTTCATGTAGTTCCTCACTCTATCCTTCCACCTCATATTCGGTCTACCTCTCCCTCTCTGTCCCTCCACCTCGCTCTCGTACACCCTCTTAGTCATTCTCTCGCTTTCTATACGTTCCATATGGCCGAACCATCTCAAGTTGTTCCTTTTCACACTTTCCAGCACATCTACCTCCACACCACACCTCCTTCTTACTTCTTCATTAGTCTGTCTATCCCTCCATGTAACTCCGCACGCACTCCTTAAGTAATTCATTTCCACTGCTCTCACTCTTGGTCTGAGTCTCTCAACCAACGTCCATGCTTCGCTTCCGTAAGTCAGTGTCGGGATTACCACACTGTCATGCAAGGACTTCTTCACTTCCATACTGACCACTATTTCTTGTTACTGCTTTTAGCGTTCCTACAACCCTCTTCCCCTGTTGTACCCTCTCCCGCACTTCTTCATCCATAGTCCCATCTTTACTCAACACATTGCCCAGATACTTAAAAGAGTTGACGATCTCCATAGCCTGACCGTTCAGATTCACCTCACACTCTGTGACTTCACCCCTTTCGAAGACCATAACCTTGCTCTTCCCCATATTTACCTTCAAATTCCCTTTTTCACACACTGTTCCAAACTCATTTACCAGACCCTGCAACTCCCATTCACTATCACTCATCAGAACTATATCATCCGCAAACAGCAGTATAGGTAGCTTCCACTCAATTCCCTCCCTTTTCAGCGATACACCAACATCCACTGCTCTTGATAGTATTTCTTTCATGACTCCATCCATATATACAGTAAACAACCACAGGGACATCACACACCCCTGTTTCAAACCAACATTCAGGTCAAAGAACTCGCTCTGCTCACTCTCCACACGTACTGCCGCCTTTGCACCCTCATACATACTCTTCACTGCTTTCAGCAACTTGCCCTCTACTCCGTATATTCTAAGTACTTTCCACAAACCTTCTCTATCCACTCTGTCATAGGCCTTCTCCAAGTCCATAAAGGCAACATACACCTTTTGTTTCTTCTCCAGATACTTCTCCACAACACAATTCAGGGTAAAAATCTGATCTACACATCCTCTTCCCTTCCTAAAACCTCCCTGCTCGTTGCCTATCCATTTCTCCGTTCTCACTCTCACTCTCTCAATCACTACCCTACTGTATACCTTCCCTACTACGCTTAGAAGACATATTCCTCGGTGGTTACCACACACTCCTCTTTCCCCTTTGCCCTTATATAGGGGGACTATTATGCCAGTCTTCCAGTCATCGGGTGCACTCTCCTTCTACCATTCTAGTTTGCACATTTTCCATACCCATTTTATCACTATCTCACCACCATACCTCAACATTTCCCCACACACTCCATCTGTTCCTGGTGCTTTCCCCAACTTCACTCTTTTCATGGCTTCCCACACTTCTGACCTCCTGATCCCCACCTCCACCTCCTCCTCCACTACTTCTCTTCTTCTCCCTCCCATACCATATCCAGCTATGTTTGCTGGCTCTTCATTCCTTACATTTAGCAACTCACTGAAGTACTCCCTCCATCTTTCGACTCTCTCTTGCTTCTCGGCTATCATTCTCCCATTCTTATCTTTCACACCCTTACTGTTTCCCTTGCTACCTTCCCTAACTTTCTTGACTTCTTTCCAGAACAGTTTCTTACTCTCCCTCCATTTTACACTCAGATTCCTTCCAAATTCCTCATCTACTCTTCTCTTACTTTCCTTCACTACTCTCTTCACCACCCTGTTACGTATACTCTCCACGTACCTCACTCGTTTCTGTCTCTCGGAATCTTCATTCCCTCTACTACCCAACCTCTCTCTATATGCTTTCTTCTTTTCTTCTTAAGTGCCCTTGTTTATTTCGTAGTGCCGGTCGTAACAATAGTTACACTGACCACACAGACCTTACGATCCCAGTGAGGTGGTCGGGACTTAATTCTAGTAAACATAGCTAACCCGAGAGTAAGAGATAGTGGGAGGAAAGGGTAACAACGAGAGAGAGAGAGAGAGAGAGAGAGAGAGAGAGAGAGAGAGAGAGAGAGAGAGAGAGAGAGAGAGAGAGAGAGAGAGAGAGAGAGAGAAAGAGAGAGAGAGCGAGAGCGAGAGATAATATTACACACACACACATACACCCACTTTTAAGGACGTATATAGAAAATAAGGGGAGAGTTTTGATGTTAATGTCATTATTTTTCCCAGCGTTTTATTTTGGGAATCGATTACTTTTCATCAAAAATATTTTCATATAATTACAAACCTCGGAAAAACCATTTCCCTATTAGCCAATGATAAAGGGGGGTCACCTGTTTTTTTTTTCTTACTCTCCTTTTCTCTCTTTCTCTGGTTTGTATCCATTCGGCCCCATTCAGCCAACTGTTTGAAGACATTTATCCCCATTCAGGTGTCGATTTCTTCCTGGCGAGTGGTAGTGAGCCAGCATTGTATGTAGAAATCCGGCTTCGCCGGAGCCGTTTTTCTATCGAAAAATGTACAAATTTAGCTTGCTATAAAAAAAAATATATATATTAGCTTGCTACCGCTCGCCAGTAAAATATTGACACCTGGATGGGGGTAAATGTCTCAAAATAGTAGGCTGAATGGGGCAGAATGGATACAAGCCAAAGAGAGAGGGAGAGAAAGATAAACAAATAAGCGAGGTGGGCTCCCGGAGCGTCCTGCATTGCCAAAATTGGTGTGGATTGGAAAATCTGAAATTGAGATTTTTATTGCAGCAGTGATGGGAAAACTGTAGGAGTGATGTGGAAAAGTTTTAGACTCGTAAAATAAAAAAAATAAAAATAAATACAGGGTCCCCCTCTCCCCATACGTCCCCCCCCCCCCCCCCCCCCCCGTACTCACGATGTATATGTGGTATCGTGGTATGAACGATAGTAACCAGTACAATTGCGTTATTATGCACAAATATAGACAAATTACAGTCAACAGAGGTATCTGGCACCTCATCTGAACCCGGGAGAGTGAGGGTGAGTCATTAGACCTCATCATCTAAGCCTCTAAGCCATCATCATCCAAGACATTATCATCATAATCCAAGCCATCATCATCATCCAGATGCCAAGACATTCACAAACATATTATATTTTCAAACTAAACAGATCTAACCCATCCAAACCAACCATAACACAACCTAGAGTAATCGAAAATGACCTAACTTGGCATAAATGAGGTGCGCGGTTCATGACGCCATTGGCGCCAAATGAATAAAATACCTTTTGGGGGGTCCAGGTGGCATATTATTCACTTGGACTTAGTAAATTTGACTGGATTTTAGTGCCAGAGCATGTATCAAATCAATCAAGAGCAAACAGTTGCAATAAATCGACATTTGCGAGAGGAATCGTTGGGTAATGGATAAATTTAGTTTTTCGCCTTTTTCTCAAAACTATAGTTACTCGAATTTTGTTTCCTAAAACTTGTTTATTTTTGGGCCAATTTTAATAAGTAGGATATCATTGGAAAGAGGAGAAAAAATGCAATATATAATTGTGACAGATTTTTTATACACCAATAACATTTTTGACAGGAGGCTTGCAACCTTTTAAAACTATCAAAAAACAAAATTATTAGTGGCAAAACTAAAAGGTGTATCAAATTATGTCACAAACATGAATTGCATTTTTTCTCCTCTTTCCAATGATATCCTACATATTAAAATTGGACCAAAAATAAAAAAAGTTTTAGCGGTTTTAAAATTTGCAAAAAATGCGAAAATCCGAGGTAGCGAAAAAATCTGTTTCTTCGATTTTATTAATTTATGGATGATATGTTGTTCCTAAAAGTGGTATCTATCACCTGTATAAAAATGAAAATAATCTTACTATTTTGAAAAAACATGGCGGACGCTCCCCTTAAGACACGCCGCCTGATAGTGGAGAGGGCAATGAAGATCAAGGAAAATGAGGGGCTAAATAATTATAACAGAGCTACTTGTTTATTTTAGGAAAACTTGGCTCCGGTTTTAAGGTTTTTAAAAGCCATAATACCCAAGATTTCGAAAACCCAAGCCAAGTTTTGGCAAAAGTTGGCTCGGATTTTGCATATTTTAAGAGTCGAAAAGACATTAACCTAATTTCGAATTTTGGGTGTGGGTTTCCCAAATTGAAAACCCATAAAATACGTTTTATCGAAAACCCAAGGCAACTGTTAGAACACATGGGCTCTGATTTTGCATTTATTCAGAGTAAAAAAACACAGTAACGTCATTCATCAATAATAAATGCACTGAACTATCCAACTCTAGCTCTTCTCAAGCTTTCTGGCATCTAGCCAAAAACCTCTCCAACTATTTTTCTTCCTAGTCTTTCCCTCCCCTTTTCCAAACTGATGGCACAACCATCACTTCTTCCTCTGACAAAGCTGAACTCTTCGCTCAAACGTTTGCTAGAAGCTTCACCTTGGATGAGTCCGGTGGTATTCCTCCCTCTCCAGCCCCCTCTTCCTTACTGATGCCTAATATCCTAATCTCTTCCAAAGATGTACTTCCTCCCCTCTCTGGGCTTAATACTAAGAAGGCATACAGTCCATACGGTGTTCCTCCTGTTGTACTCAAAAACTGTGCTTCCGTTGCCTAGGCAACTCTTTCGTCTCTGTCTCTCCTCTAAACTATACTTGCTTCCAAATTTCTTAAGCATTTCTCTTCTCATAATCTGCTCTCAGATCGCCAGTATGACTTCCTTAAAGGTCGCTCTACTGGTGATCTTCTTTCATATATTACTAACTCTTGGTCAACATCCTTTCGGGACTTCGGTGAAACCTTTTCTATTGCACTAGACATATCGAAGGCCTTCGATAAAGTCTGGAACAAATCTTTAATTTCTAAACTACCCTCCTTCGATTTCTATCCCGCCATCTGTGCCTTTGTCTCTAATTTCCTTTCCGGCCATTACATAGCTGTGGTTGTGGACGGCCATCGCTCACTTCCTCATCCTATCATCTCCGGTGTTCCTCAGGGCTCTGTCCTATCTCCCATTCTCTTTCTAATTTTCATGTACCTCCAGTCCCATCCATTCATACGCAGATGACTCTACCTTACACTACTCAGTTAGTTTACCTGAACGCCCCAGCCAGCAATCCCTCAAAAACAAAAACAAATGAAGCCATGCATGCAACACTTATCTTCAGATCTAACAAATATTTCCAGTTGGGGCAGAGAAAACCTTGTTACCTTTGATGCTTCCAAAACCCAATTTCTTCATATTTTACCCGTTCACAAATCCCAGAGGACTATCCCTTATGCTTCAACAACACAAAAATCAATCCTTCATCTTCTCTCAATATTCTCGGTGTCTCTTTTTCTTCTGCTCTTACTTGGAAGAACCATATTAATAGTCTTGCTTAGGCAGCCTCCCAAAAGCTGGGTGTGCTCAACCGCCTCAAGGGGTTCTTTACCCCTGCCCAGCTTCTTACTCTGTATAGGGGCACAGTGCATCCTTGTATTGAGTATTGTTCACATGTGTGGGGAGGATCCTCTCACACCGCACTCCTAGACTAAGTAGAAAGGAAAGCCTTCCGTATCATTAACTCACGCCCACTCACCAACTCTCTGTAATCTCTCTCTCTTCGCCTCAATGTTACATCTCTCTCGCTATTATAACAATCAATGTTCCTCAGAGCTTTACCCATCTATACCACCTCCTCTACGTAGGGTACATAGTACCCGTCTTGCAACACAATCCCACCCCTACTCTGTGCAACTCTCCAACCCAAGAGTGAAACGTTTTTTTCAGACTTTCCTTTATTCAACTGCTGAGCTCTGGAACTCTCTCCCAGAATCAGTCTTTCCCTCTTAATATGACTCAAATTACTTCAAGCTCCGTGTGTCCAGGCATTTTGGCTCAAACGTCCCTAGATTTTGGCCATATCACTCTTTCAACTCTGGGGGAGGCACTCGGTACAGGCAGTTCTACCATTTGTCTCCCTCACTCACATAGAAAAAAATAATATGTAAAACACTTTCCTACACTACGTCATGGAACAGGGCTGCATCGAGCGAGAATTGAATTGATATAGACGTGTAATCCATTGTGGAACTCTCTGTCAATATTTGGGCAAGCAAAATGGTGAAGTGGTTGGCATTTTTAGAAAGCCCTCTGATTGAATGATGCAAATATTGTTTCCAATTTCATCGACAAGCATAAACTGCTCAGAAATTTGAAGCCACGCGATCTGGTATGTTATGGACAGTGTTTTTGTTGTTGTATTTTGTGGTAGTCTTTAGTATAGGGTCTTTTGTAACCATCCGTCAAGGTTTTTAGTTATTCCCGAATAATACATCCACTAATAAGATATGTCCACCCATCCATCTATATATACATCTATCTACCTAACTACCTATCAATATATGAATATATAAATAAGTATATAATTATAAATATATATATATATTATATACACAATTTACACATACTCTCGGCCGGGACTATAAGCACGGACAGTCAGGATAGGGGTCCATGATTTAACAACTACACCATGGCATGACAAGGAATAGAAGAACAGTTAAAATGTTCTATTTATATTGAAGACAAAGCCTGCTTGCAGAAAGTATTCCATATCATACACAGGTCGTAGGACCCATATACCAAAGTACCATACAAGTAGGATGTGTCCTCATGTATACTATATATAGATAGATAGATATAGATAAATAGATAGATAGATAGATAGAGAGGGTGAGATAGAGAGATAGAAATATCGATAGATAGAGAGAGAAAGAGCTAGAACACATTATAAAGTAAAATAACATGAATAAATCTATTATAAATTCCTTCCAGGCAGCGTTTCATCACCATAAATTATCAAAGGTAAACGCAGCACTTGTATAGAGTTTTGCTTGCCTCATTAACCAAGAATTGAACACGAAGACCTAGTATCATGTCTTCCTTTTTACTTTCCCTTTACATTCCTCATTATATATTTAAGTAAACGCATGAACATATTTGTAATATATGTCAATTATTACATAGGCTCATAGACTGAAATTATGTAGAAAATATATGCACATTATTAAATAATTAACCCATACTGTACCAGAGGGTAATGCCATAAATGTACCCTCCAGTACCAGTCACTGTGGCCAAAATGGTTTCAGAGGCAAGAGAGATCACCCTTCCACATCAAAAGTTTGAGGAGCATTGACCCAGCTACCCAGTGGAAGCTTGTATTGGAACCAAGCTGAGAAGTGTTGCCAATGACTCAGAGCAGTGCGTAAAAGTCACGGTACCAGGTACCGCTCATTACTGGCAGTTACAAGGACCGCATATTACTGACGGCTGAGAGCCGTCGCTGGTACTGGCGAGTGACTGTTTTACTGACGGATCTCGTCCGTCGCTGGTATAGTAGGGGTTAATATGATAAAAAATTTAAATATGTATTACAAACAAAGCAAGCCATACTCTAAATAATGATATACATCCAATTAACCCTATTTTCTAATCATTTAATTTAACTATGCTGGTTTTCTAATCATTTAATTTAACTATGCTGGTTTTCTAATCATTTAATTTAACTATGCTGGTTTGCTTATATACTTTTCAATGTAAGCATTGCATTATTAGACGACCCAAATCAGTCAGTAATTAGCAGCCAGTCTAAAGTCTCAAAAGGTGACCAATTTAAGGGGGTAGTGCTCGTGTTTTGGTCAATATATCTATCTGTTAATATATTTTTGAGTTTCCTCGGTAGACCTCCATCAAGCTTAGAAAAACACCCCCTAGACCCCCTTTTAAGATAGATGTATACATTTTTCGGTAGCAAAATGTCCCGGCCGAAGGCCGATTCCTTCTAAAATTTGAGGCTCCCTATCGTTTTCCACGAAAAAATGGACACCTAAAGGGCACGAAAGGTTTTAATATTGACAACAAAAATGAGGCGAAAGGTCTCAAAATCGCCAAACTAACGGAATTAACGTCTTAAGTAACAAAAACAAATATGCTAAACATGAGGGAGAAGGGGGCCCATAAAAAGCGAGTAGTACCCCCTTAGTAAAGCAATAGAAGAGTTGGATTCAGGCAATAATGGAGCACTCTCAAAAGTAAGTCAACTCAGTCATTACAATTCAGTTTATAATGTTTACAAATAAAATCGTAATTAAGCTGGATAAGGAGGGAGATTAACCCCTTATATACCGGTGATGTACTTTCCATTATATTCTGGCATTTAGTAGACGGTTAACCCGAGAGTAAGGGACAGTGAAAGGAAAGGATAGCAAGGAAGAAGACGAAGAAGAAGAAGAAGAAGAAGAGAGAGAGAGAGAGAGAGAGAGAGAGATTGATTTGCCCCGAGGGGCGAGTTTATTGAGCAGCACCCCCCATCCTGTGAGGGGACAACCACTGGTAAAGTGATACATACTGCTCAAAGAGCCATTATTCCACTGAAACAACAGCATCGTCGTCTGGTCACATTCATATTTGTGTTTATAAATCAGGTTGGCATTATTCATATGGTTATTATAGTGTCCTCAGTTAATTGCCACATGTGCTGTATATACGTAGCTCATGATTTAAATAAAAAAATGGAGCTTGTCGTGGCTGAACTTAATTGACAGGTTGTAAATAATAGCACTACACAACTAGTGCAATCATATGAGGAGACTTCATATTTTTCATTACATCAATGGTAATTGAGAGAGAGAGAGAGAGAGAGAGAGAGAGAGAGAGAGAGAGAGAGATTAAGATTCATATTATTATATTTCCATTAAATATACAATGGCTGATCATACAATAAAATCATCTTAAACAAATTACATAGTACATAATACATCATGCTCTTACATAACCAGTGTCGGTAAGAATGTACAGAGAAATACCTCTTACCTAAAATAGAGTAATAAAATAATAATATTTTTTTTATTTCCACTTAAAAGTGGTTTTTCTGCTCATAATTACAATACCAAAGTGTACATTAAACATTAACTTAGGTATAAACTTAGGTATAAGGTATACACTTAGATTGTACACTCACGGCGGTAAGTCTTAGACCAAGGGTGTGCCAAAGTCCTAGCCACACAATGGCAGCAAGTTCAAACAATTTCTACCTTTGGTGGTTCAGCGGGCACGACGCCAGTGAAACAAGTGTATTGATAGTTAATAAGCATAGCCCATACACAGTTGTGTATGTATGCGCTATAGGCATATGTAACGTCAACAAAATAGAAAACGGCAAGTGATTATTGCATTTCGATGTATTTATTTATATATATATATATATATATATATATATATATATTCTGACATACGGAGCCCTGTATGTTAATTTAAGAGTTAGAATTAGAGTTGAAGGAGTCACACTACCCAAACGGTGAAGCAGACTAGCGAGCGACCTAGCGAGTGGGGAAACTAGCTCGCCCGCATACCTGCAAACAAGCCTTCACACCTGCGTGCGTCATAGGGGACCCTGCAAACTACTCAGATGACCCGCCACTATGACGTATGATCGACGCCAGGAGCTGTGAGTGGACCAGGCACCTGTTATGCGACTCGAGGAGCTATGATTGGAGCAGGCACCACCCCCTGCCTCCTGATTCATTCCTACACCATCATTGTTTGGTATATAAGACCCGAGTTGTGGGCATTCAAATCAGTCTCATTTGGAGTTGGGGAAGGTGAACTTGCAGCTGGAGGAAGACGGGGTGAAGTATTATAATGGGATTGTGACTGTCAGTCAGATTATATAAATGTGTGTTAAGTGTGTTCGGTGTAAACACTTACGTTATGTTGGTTAGTGAGATATGTGATTGGGAATTAACGTGAACGCGACTATTATGTGTTTAACTATTTGCTTGCGAATTAACGTTAACGCTACTATTATGTACGTAACTATTTTGATTGGGAATTAACGTTAACGCTATTATTATGTACTTAACTATTTTAGTTGACTAACTTGTGGACTAAAGCAACTCTTTAAGTAATTGGGTTATGATGAAAGTAATACTATTGTTTTATATTAATACTTACGAGTTCTTTCATTTACTTTGAATTAAGCTTACATTGCTTAACGGTGCTTAGTACGGTGATGCTATTGTCTCGTATTAGTAATATCGCCTTAGACTAACATGGCTGTGTTAATATTACTTCTAGTGATTTCCTAAGCTGAAGAAAATTCTTTTAGCTTCAAAAATATTATTTTTGCTTTTCATATTATTTGAGTGAGACCTGAATCGAATCTATGAAACGATCCTGTAACTTAATTTACCCATAATCAAACCTCAATGTTACGTGGTTAAGAAATACATTTAACTAATTATTAAATATATATATCTAACTTTTTATGTGACTTTGATATAAATCCTGATGATAATAATAATATAATACTATTAACGTAAGACAAGAACCAAGAATAATTACATTAAATATAAATAAAAGGACATATAAGAAAACTATCTATTCATTTCAAAAAGGGTAAGAGACAGAAATATTCTTACTTTAATATTTATCTTTCAAGACTTTTTATAGAATTAATAGTCGTTCTTTAGCTATAACTTATTCGGTTCATAACCATAGCCTACTAAGCTTCGGTTAATTAATAATTCTTTATAAATACTACATGACTTTAATTAGTTTCAGTATTTTTCATAAGTAAAGAGTATCAGTCAATAAAGGATACTAAGTCCTAAGATCCAAAAGGAAAGGAAGCAACAACAGGAAATAATTTTATTAGATTTTACTTTTGTTTTGCCTTCAGCTGACTGATACCTTAATATATATCTCTGTGCTATCTAGATTCATCAAGTTAACCACTTGAGGATCAAGATACGTAACAGAAGAGTGGCGACCTTGCCAGGATTCGTTTCATACAGTTTCACTCAGTTTCATTAACGTTTCACTACTTAAAATCAAATATTAATCATGCCTCAACTAATTAATGACGAAGATGCTCGAGTTTTCATAGAATCGGAACCCACAGCTCCTGATATTGACTGTCTGTCAAAATCCGAACTGAAAGTGCTTGCCTCACATCTCCAATTAACTGTCTCAAACATGTCTAAAGTAGAGGTGGCTCAGACCATAAAAACCCACCTGTTCCCTGTAGAAGGCGGGGAGGGAGACGGAGCAGTTGGTGGGATCTCGAGTAAACCCAGCCAACTTGATGAACAATTGCCACCTGGTTTTACCGTTGATCAATTATTCAAACTAGAACAAACCAGAGCAAAGACCGAACAAGCCAGACTAAATATAGAACTAGCCAGAATAAATGCCGAACAAGCCAGAGCAACGACGACCGAACAATATGAATATCAATATCGTACGGCTCAACTAAATGTCAATACAAATGCTCCCTTAATTGCTCCCCCTCTGGGATTGACTATGACTAGTGTCATTCCACCTTTCACTGAGGATAATGTGCAGGATTTCTTTGTTTTGTTTGAGGAAGTTGCTGGAGGTATGAAGTGGACAAGAGATCAATGGCCTTTTATGTTACAAACTGTTTTGACAGGGCAGGCTCGAGCCACGTATTTGTCAGAAGTAGCAGAAGTTAGGCAGGATTATGACTATCTCAAAGAAGCTATCCTAAAAACCTATCAATTGCAGCCTGAGGCTTACAGGCAATCTTTCCGTAAAAACCAGAAGAAAGTAGAAGAAACCCATAAGGTATTTGCCAGGACCATGACTAAAACTTTCAATCATTGGGTCAAGAGTAAGAAAGTCACAAGCTACAACGATCTGAAGGAGTTGGTCCTGTTAGAAAATTTCCTATGGAAAATTGATTCTTCTGTATCCTATCATTTAACCCTTTATTAGCGGCTCACCACTTAAGTCGTATTTAATAAAGCTGGACTATGTGGCGGCGCTCGACATAACTCGAGTGGCAATTTCAGCACGTAATGTGGCTGAGAGAGAGAGACAAGTGGTGGCAGGAGACTAGCGAGCGTATGACTGCTCCAGACCACCGCGGCGAACCTACTGACACAAATCTCAGCTCCCTCCTCCCTCTCTCACTCGCTACATACTCAATTATGTACCGAAAGTACCGAATTACCTGCTTTTTGCACTCGCGTTGCACGGTTATTGCAAGAAAACTATCCATCATACAAGGATCGTTATGGTGTCATTCGAAAGCTCTGTTTATGCCCTTTCAGGGATAGATACTTGTTTTACGTTCTGGGTCTTATTTAGGCATGAAAATGATCACGTAAACAGCCCTATTTTGGCTAAAAACACCCCGCTGGGCGGTACACATAAATAAACCGCATAGGCCGCTCGTAAGGTGTTAAAGGGGAAAAAGGTAGATTGTCTTGCCGACGCTGCTGACATGGCTGACACATACGTGCTCAACAACAAATTTCGTGGAAAGAAGCCCTACGATAATTCTAGTTCTAATTTTAAGTATCCCAATCACAAATCTGACAGACCCAGTCACAAGCCTATAACGTCTTCCCCAGCTAGCCAAAATAGAAATTTTCCCCCAACTAAAAATGCGACTCAGGGCAATGGTAACAGAGGTGGGCCCCAAACTAATAGTAATGCTCAAAGAGGGAACGTTCCCGTATCCCCTAAAGTATGTACTTTTTGTGGCAAGAGAGGCCACCTTTATCAGTGCTGGGCCAAGGAGAGAACCGAGAGATCGGGGCAGACAGTTTCCGCCGTATCTCAAACTCCATATGTGCCTGTAATGCAGGACTCTCGACAGAAGGAGTACCTAGCACCAAAAGTTCCTTTAATGCAAGACTCTCGACAGAAGGAGTACCTAGCAGCTAACGTAAATCATCTAGACAGGGGTGTAGTAGCATGTGTGGTGCAACCCACTAGGGTTAAGCCAATAATATTTTCACCATCAGTGCAGGACAGTTACCGTCCCTTTATTTCATCTGGCAACGTGAGATTAAATGGTTGTATGCATGAGGTAAAAATTCTGAGAGACACAGGTTCTACTAGCACCCTCATGGTGAATCCTTACACTGAGTGGCGAAATTGAATGCGAGTTACTACAGGGTGAGGCCACCATAGCTTTGTGTAGGTCCCAAGATATCCCTGTGCCTGGGGTAACACTTCTTTTGGGGAATAATGTAGCAGGTGAGAAGGTCCGACCAGACCCCATTTTGTCACTTTCCCCTGTTAACGAGCCACTAACCGGTGAGCTCGAAAAGGAGATGCCAACAGTTTTCCCTGTGTGTGCTGTCACACGTTCAATGTCTCAAGTAGCAGTTCCCTCAGACAGAAATGTACCGAATGTAAGAGTTGATGAAAGGGATGATGAGAGTGTGAATGACGCTCCAACTGTGCCTGATGATGTGACTGAGGTGGATTTATCTGACACCTTTATGGCTCATCTTGACCCTAACGATGACCATGAAACCCCTCCAAATTGTCCTAGTGGCCTGGTAGAGCTACAGAGAGATGATCGTGAATGCAAGGAGTTAGCTGCCAGGTCCGTGAGTGAAGAGGAATGCGAGAAGGAGGGTGGTGAATGTTTCTACCTCAAAGGAGGAGTATTGTGGCGAAGATGGAGACCGCCACACAGACCAATCGATGATGGGGCTTGGGACGTCCATCAAGTAGTAGTCCCCAAACCTTGTCGTAGAGATATCATGGAAATGGCACATTGTATACCATTGGCAGGACACCTAGGTGTGAGAAAAACTCTAGACAGAATCAGAGCCCACTTTTACTGGCCAGGAATGCGTGCAGATGTAGTGGAGTTTTGTAGAGTGTGTCACACTTGCCAGATGACAGGAAAACCCAATCAGAAGGTGCCTGTACATCCTCTGGTGCCCTTGCCCGTTTTCGAGAATCCTTTTACTCGGGTGGTAGTGGACATTGTAGGCCCATTGCCTAAGACTTCCCAAGGTAACATTTATTTATTAACTATCATGGACATGGCAACTCGCTACCCAGAGGCTATACCCTTAAGGACTACCTCTGCTCCAACTGTCATCAAGGAACTGCTCAAATTCTTCACCAGAATGGGTTTCCCCCATGAGGTGCAAAGTGATCAAGGAACTAATTTTACCTCTAACATTTTCCAGCAGTCCCTGAAGGAGTTGGGTATCGCGCATGTTAAGTCTAGCACCTACCACCCAGAGAGTCAAGGGGTTCTCGAACGATATCATCAGACATTAAAGGGAATGTTACGTAAGTATTGTACAGAGACCGGAGTTGAGTGGGATAAGGGGGTACCTTTTCTTTTATTTGCTACTCATGAGGTTCCAACTGAATCCCTGGGTTTTTCCCCTAATGAGCTAGTTTTCGGTCACCAGGTAAGAGGTCCTTTGCAACTATTGCAGGATAGCCTAGTTGGCCAGGAGGGGAACCAAAACCTCCTCAAGTATGTTTCAGATTTCAAAACCCGGCTGAGATCCTCGTGTGAGTTTGCCGCTCAAAACTTGACAGTGGCTAAAAGCTCCATGAAGAAATTGTATGACAGAAAAGCCCGTGAATGGGAGTTTAAGCCCGGTGATGAGGTTTTGGTCCTGCTCCCCCTTTTTGGCCAACCATTATCTGCCAAGTTCAGGGGCCCATATAAGATCATTCGGAGGGTGAGCATTACCGATTATCTAGTAACTACCCCAGACAGGAGAAAGCCCACGCAAGTATTCCATATAAATATGTTGAAACCCTACCATAGGTCCCCTGATTCCTCTCTTCCAGATTCTCCCACTGTGGCAGTGAATATCAGGACCTGTGGACAGCCTGGTGCGGACGAAGTCTTCAGTTCTCTTACTGACCCGCAACAGACTGTTCCAGAGCCTGAAGGTATCCATGCAGACTTTGACTTGTCATGTAGCCTATCCAACTTTCAGTATAATTCAGTGGTTTTGAGGGAATTACCATCTAAACTATGTCACCTTCCCTCTGATCAAGCGAACCAACTAATCTCTGTTTTATCTCAGTCTCCCAGTGTGTTCCGTGATACTCCAGGGCTCACTTCTTTGGCCGTGCACGACATCGACGTAGGGGATGCAACTCCCATTAAACTATCCCCCTACCGTGTCTCGCCACAACGCAGGAGTATACTGCAGG